>JBBPFJ010000040.1:635746-751684 GCA_037975025.1 Excoecaria agallocha | reverse complement strand
TAAATCCTAAACTTTAATAAAACACAATAATGATACACAGATAATAAAATGTCCAAGACATTTAATAATCCAAGAAAAAGCTTACCAACAGGTTCAGGAAGAGAAAGATTCCTCCTAAGGCCATTAATGCCGGCAGCAATTATAGCAGCCAAGCCTAAATACGGATTTGCACATCCATCAAAAGATTTAATTTCAAAGTTGCTGACCAGACCATCTAAGGTACCAGGTGGACAAGCAGTTCTTAGAGGAGCCTCCCTGTTTTCTTTGCCCCAGCACTGGTATGCTCCACTCCATGTGTTAGGTTGTATACGATCATAACTACAAAAGATACAACAGGCATTGGCATAAGTAAGAACGGTTGCTCCACTAAAGCAAACTCCTATTAAGCATATGGACCTTAATAGCAACAGCCTATCAAGTGAAAGTTTCTGTATCCAAGACGAAAGCTAGAAATAAAATCAAGTGCACCACTTATTTCAGCAACAACCCACTCAAATAAGAATACAACAAATCACATAGAAAATACCATAAGCCTTGAGCCCTGGCAAGGTAGTTCCAGACAATCAAACCTTTATGAAGTGAAGAGAAAAAGCAAATCAATGAAATAACTATGAAGAATTTAACAGGATCATCAGAAGAAAACCTATTTGGAACCGGTGCTGTGAAGGCCAAAATTGAAGGAAGATGATGCAGCACTCCCGCCATAAACTTCTCCCCGGTAGTTGAAATTCCATTCCTAGATGAACCATCAGATGCCATAAAAACATTTTCCCCTTTCTGCCACAAGCTGATATGAACATGAGATCCAGAACCAATGTCATCTAGCGCATACCTAGGCAAAAGGCAAGAGATCAGGATCCCATGCAGAACGTTCTTATTAGGATTTGGGTGAATGTTTCTTTTACTATAAATATGGCAGACAGTTCTCAATAGCAGTAGGTTCAGTCACGATGAGAAATGTGGATGAGGAATTACTTGAAAGTAACACCCTGCAGTTGCTACAAAATCTAAGCAATAAAAAATGCATTAAGGAAAAACTAAACCACCAGGACCATGGTTGTGGAATTATCATTCATAAATTAATGATGATCTTCATATACAAAATCTAAGCAATCAAAAATGAATTAAGGAAAAAATAAACCACCAGGACCATGGTTATGGAATTATCATTATAAATTAATGATGACCTTCATATAAGCACTTTCTTTTTCCAAAATGTTAACTGAATGTATACTTTTCCACTTGAATTTTAAGATGTTATGATCAAGAAAACAACATTACTATATTGTGAAACATACTTTGGCACAAATGTTGCCAATAGTCCATGTCTTCTTGCAGTAGCCCTAATGGCTTCACGGGCAAAAATTAGGTTGTCAGCAGATTGCATACAAGCTGTGTGCCCCAAGGCCATTTCAAACTGGCCTTTTCCAGCTTCTGCATGGAACTGCAATATTTTTACAAGAAGTGAATCAACGAATGCAGGATATATCCAACTTAGTTCCCAAAAGATGCATCCATGGGTGAAATAGAAAGAGAGAAAAAGAGAGAGAGCTTGGAAACAGATGCAAGACCTATCCAGATTAATTGAATTGATGTTGCTCTTGGTTTAAGGGTACAAGTAGGTTAGAAAAACTCATAAAACATCAATACATGCAAACATCAGCAAACCATGAACCAAAAGCCAATGCTGTTAATGGACAAGTTTTGAAAGTGTTAAGTTACTAGAAATCGTACTATAATTACATGATACTCAAATAAAAAATTAAAGTACTTAAAACCAAACCAGAGCGTTTTTATGGTGTATCAGCCATACCAAAAGATTTTTCCAAGCCTCAAAATCTTGTATATTTATATACTTTCTGAATCCCCAAAAGTTAGCACTGAAGGCCCCTCGCAAAGCAAGTTTTTACTCCTAGTAGCCATCCCCTTCCCCACTAATTGAGCCAAATACTCTTTCCTATGGAAATTCTTGTTGGGTGAAGTTAACATAGGTCTCTGCCCATTCAGAGCAAATTCTTGGAACAGGAAAACTATGCCTCATTGCAATCCCTAGTCTTGCCAAACCAAGTAACTGGGAAAGATATGTTTTCTTCTGCGTTAAAAATTGTAATTTGAGTTCACAAAGTGGACCAGTATATTTCCTTATAGAGTGGATAATTTTCTTAACAGAAAATTTCCCATTCCACATTCCAAATGTTTTATCAACCATTTACATCTAGAAATTTGCAAGAAATTGGACTTAAACTACAGTGCTTCCAGTTAGACTTTGCATGGCTAAGTGAGAATATTTGTAAGCAATTCCAAAATTTAAATACAAATGTCGACAGAATTTTGAGTTTTCTATTGCACCTGGTCCACAATAATGTCTAAGGATTCAAGAGAGGCAACAACTTCATGAAATATAGGGGCAACAGCATCATATCCTGATGTAGAGCAGTAGCTAGTTGAATCAATCGGTAACCATTCTTCTTCTTCGTCCCTACAAAATTGCACAGCTTAAGTTCAATACTAATTTTATAGCCTCATTTAATTCTCAAAAAACTAAGATCACATACTTTTGTACACTCTTCAAGAGCACAAACTCATTTTCAAATCCTGCATTCATTACCTGAAAATGTACAGTTAAAAAGTCAAAAAATAGCTTATAAACTTAAAGTAGCTGTAATTCAAATTCGATGTGTATTAAGATACAGAATATCAGACATACCAGGTTAAATTCATCTTTCAAAACTTTACAAACCCTTCGTAAGGCCTCCCTTGGACAATATTCCCATGCTTCCCCAGGTCTGAGATGCATGTCAGCTAAAACCATTTCCTCTTGTTTCATCCTATTACAAAAGAGAGATCAAATAAATAAGTTTGAACAAAAATAAATTTATCCTGCAAATAATCAAGCATTGCGAACTGAACATTCATAAGTAAATGGAGCCAAAAATGACTTGTAAAAGTTCTGCAACAGGAAATTATACATGTAGATAATGGCTATTTTGGTCATGACAGCAAAATTATCCAAGGACAATTAAAAGCAGATGATCATTACTGACCTCAAAAAGATACCCACCAGATCCCTATTAAAAGTTTACAGCAGATAATGATCTAATCCAACTGACAAAATAGAAGGTTTTGGAAGTGTAATCACAGCAAATATAGTTGAAAATAACAACTTATAGTAGATGTCAACTTCTAGCGCCTTAGTATCGAGGAGCATAAACAAAGCACTAAGATATTTTGTGAATGGCAGGTAACAAAATTCATTCATGTAAAAGGCCAGTGAAACTTGAGCTAGAACAGTACCATGGGATTCTCCTTTTAGTTAATAAATCAGCCATCAACCTGATCTCACCCACTCCTGTCAGATTAGTGCCATCTGCTGGAGCATCAGCAGCAGAACTCATTCCCATGCATGCAAAGGTCAAACCAAGACCATTCTTCTTCACAACACCATTGAAGCGCTTCACTGGAACAATCTGAAAATTTAAATGACAAGCAAAACAAAAATCTGGGAGCATAAGCTAATTGAATGAGTCTAGATGACCACAATTTATCACATGTTTTCAACATGAAAATAGTATGCAATAATCTTTCCAAATGATGAGGTTCTCCATAGAATCATGCTGATGGAAGAACCAAGCTTAGGAAGCAATCAATAACTTAGAAACCAAAATTAGAAAAAAAAAAGACTTACACGGCATCTATGCTGTCCAGATGCATCGACCCAGATGATACGAACAAATGAAACACCAGTCTCTGAAGTACTATTCCCAATGTTTGTGGGGTTATCAGATACTGTACAGTTCAAATTAAATGCTTTTCTATCCACGTTAATCTTGTAAAACTTGAAAGCATTTTGTGCTAAGATGTCTTTAGCCACTTCAATAGCTTCAGCAACTGTGAGGTCACCATCACAGCATCCATCACGTAGTACTGAAAATACAGTCTCTCGTGCTTTCTTTGCACCTGTAAAAACAAGAAGCAATAATTTAAAACAATAATTTTCATAGATAACACACTACTAGGAACTAAGAAAAACCTAACATTCACAGCATGGGTAACAATTAAATATAAGGTGATTCAGTTGCATTCAGTGACCAATTGCAACATCAACAAAGAAACAAAAGTTCAATAAGACAATATATACGTAGAAAGAACTCAAAAAATCATATAAATTAAGAAGACTAAGAAAATAAAAAATGGAGTTTACAAGCACTAAAGAGCATATCACCAAGATTAAATATCATATCAATTGACAAGAATTTACACAAACCTAGGTAGTGTGTTTCTGGAAAGGCATAGCCATCGGTGCTGAACATAATCTGCAAATTTAATAATGTTTAATTATCAAATATATTATTGGAAGTGAATAATTATTCAACATAAAAACAAGCCAAGCAATGTTCAGCTTAGCATGGTTAATTGCTGAATCAGAACGCCAGTACAAAAGGCATTACGAGGAGATAAATTTTCATCTTTTACAATGGGATCAACTTTAAAATTTAGCATGGAATTCTACAAAACTACAAAATCTTCTCTTTCAACATTTCACGGCAAGAACTATAATCACCTTATTTATTGGAGCCAGCTCCAAAAGCTCTTTTAGTGAAGATTTCATCCCATGAACACTAAGTTTAGGAATTACCAATCCAAAGTCAAGGTACACCTGAAAGAATAAGCATTGTATCATTTGAAAGAAAGCTTACATCATGAACATCATAACTTTACATGCAAATAAGGTAAAGAAATTCATTGAATATTATTGATATTACCTGTGGATAAACAGAGGCTAGAAATGATGCTTCCTTAGAAAATGGATATGACGCATGTAAAAGAACAATACGACACTTAGAAAATCTTTCATCGTCAAGAAGCATGCGGAGATGAAGTGGATTGGACAACCGTAGATCCAAATCTTTGTCACCAAAACTAAATATGGGAGGAAAGGGTAAAGCAACAAATAAAATGACCAAGTATACAATTGAAAAGAGCATGTAGATAACCAAATGCCTTCTATGATTGATCAGGACAAGTAGCTTGGATATTTAGGATTTGTTTGTCAATTCCTAGAAGTGGGTCAAGTTGATACTGTTCCACCTCAGGACAGGGAAAACCAAGTGTTGATATCAAAGATTTTGATATCAACACAGTTTTCAGCTCATCCAACCATCATTGCATGAATTAAGTCCAAAAAATAAAGATTCAAAAACTTGAAACTAATTAACAATGGTATATGTGACTGCATTCCAGTGTTTTCAATTCCCTTCTCCCATGTTTCCTAGAAATCAAATGAAGCATGAAGTCAAATTAAAACACTACTAAGTTTTCTTTTACCCTGTGTGTATCTGCATTGGCAAGTCAAACTGTAGAGCAATCTCCAAACTCAGTGTGAAAATATAGTCAATAAAACTTTTATTATTTATGCGAACAGGCTTGCCAGCTGGAAAAAAAGTAATGCATCAATATCTCTCTTGATTGAAACAACATACAACTAATCCATGTACACTCACCATTTAAAATTTCAGCAAGACCTTCCTCAGCATCTTTTCTGGTGACATTTGTATTGATTTCAAGGCCACTGCGGTATGCAGCTATGCTTTTCAATCCAACTATTTTATCAGCAACAGTAACCAATTTTAAGGAATTAACTGAAACAAGAACTCTTCTCACTACCAACAGCACAAGAGAAACAGAAAGTTATCACAACTAGTTGAAAGGATATGACCTCAAACTCCCAACAAATATTTTAGTAAACTTATCCATTGTCCAAGCTGAGCCATATGGCATCTCCTGAAAGAGAAAAACTAATGAAAATCTGAATTGAAAGGACCAGAAATGTCCAACAGATTCTGACTTGAAATAGAGAAGAACTCTATTAACTTTAAGGGAAAAAAAAGAATGAATTCAAGTTCTGTTTGCCGCGAAGAATATCATAAATCCACCCAAAAAGGGGGGAAGCAACTATGTTTGTAACTAATTTCTACCTCTACAATCTGGATCAAAACAGGAAATTTATGGTTATCCCAATACATCACTGTTAGCTTACACATTAAGGTTAAAATCCTGCTTTACCTGCTGTTTCCAAATTATTGGAACGAGGAAACCATTTACCCTTAAAAAGCATTAAATTAGGAATAGCACAATAAAATTGAGACCTTGTCTTGCACTCTTTTAACTTTTTGAGGAAAGAAATTGGACATCAACATGAATGAAAATCTAATACTGAATAGTGCAACCAGATGAGCAATAGAGGAACTCCAGGCATACTTCCATTGAAGTTGATGATTATGAGTCTAATTATTTCAATGAAGCTGAAACTGATGACTAACAGAATCATTTGCTACATTATTATAATCATGCTTACAGAATCATAATCACTAAATGAAAGAAAAGAGAAACAGGAAATTTACTAATTGTGTGACAGAAATTGCATAATCGAAACATTAACACTGCGGTGAGAAAAAAAAGCCTAAGAAAAAAAAAAGGGCAATTGCTCCTTATAGTTAGAAGATGAAAATTGACTGTAATAAACCAATAATCAAAAAATAAAAGCAAAATAAACATATAAATAAAAAATAATAAAAGGGAAGTATTAGTATCTTACTTACAAGGAAATCAAATGTTTAAAAAAAATAAAAAGTCTTACTTCATCCAGAATCTCCTCAGCTATGCGTTCAATTCTCAGTATCCGACCAACAAATGGAGCACATATCTTATGCCACTCAAGATCATGCTTCTTATCCAACTTCAATCCATCATCAATGAGCATCGCAGCGATTCTTGCAGCTTTAAAACATTTGGAGCTAATGGATTCCAATCCAGAAGACCTGCGATAATCTTCCACGGCTTGCAAGGAATTCTCGCAGCCATATAAATCAGAAATTTCTCTCAAATTCCGCTTCAATTAAACAAACAATACAATCAGAATAGAAGCCCCAGATTCAAATCTCCTAACTAACAAAACTCACAGACATACTATCACAAAACATCAGCACCATTTTTTACAGCACTGACTGCTAAAACTAAGCATTCTTTAAAAAAAAAAAAAAATTCTGAATAGATTACCGGTATTGAAGAAGAAAATATCAAAACTAAAACATTACAAATTCATTACCGCAAAAAAAACGAAAATAAACACGCTATTAAGCAAAGAGAGAGCTTCTATACTGGAAAATGGTTAACTACCTTGAAGGAGAGGGAGTGAGGTGCGAAGGACAAGGCGTCACCAGAAGCTTCAGTGAAGCCATTGATGAAAGAAAAGGAAGAATCGAGCGCCACAATATTGTGAGCGTGAGCATCGACAAGTTCGACCTTCTCTATCGCCTCTCCTAGCTCTTCAAACTCCATTGCTACTTCTCTACTCAGTACTCGATCTCTAATCTAGTTTATTCTTGTATTTTTGTGCGAGGAATTTGAGGAGTTAAAAAGGGCAAGGTCGTCAACTATCCTGTTTTGACTTTCAAGCCATGGTTTTTGCATGTCTCGCTCGCGCCATTTGGATTACTTTTTTTTTTTCATTTTTTTTCTATTTTTATTAAAATTTAAAAATAATAAATAAATATAAATTTAAAATTAAATAATTAAATTTAATAAGGAAAGAGCGTGATTGTAATTTGCTTAAAAATATTGAAATAGAAAGCACGTTAAGAGGAATTTGACTTAAAGCCCAATATTTTTCCTATTATGCAAACAAGACATAATTAAATTTGTTATTCAAGATTAATGATAAAATGAATTTAGCCTTTTATTCAGGCTAAGTACATTCGGAAGCCAAAGATTGATAATATAAAAGGGTAAAGTTCGTTATTTTTAGTTACTATTTGTAATGCATTTATCTCAAGTTTTTGTTAATAATTTATCCATCAAACATAATTTTGTTTGTAAGTAAAAAAAAAGAATTACTTATTACTTTTGTCATGAATGAGAAAACTTTATTTATATTTTTAGTACGTGATTCCATATTCAGCCTATTTTTTTTAAGTCCATAAATTCATAATTGAATACTCTTGAATTTAACATAAGAGGTGATTAGTTTAATGTGGCATGCTTTATGTCCAAAATCATTATTGAACCTAACATTTAAATGAAGAAAATATAAACTTTTTACTGCTCGAATCAATAATTATTAGTAGAAAATTATGAAATTATTATTTTAGAAAAATATAACATTACGGAACAGAACAAAATGAAAGAAGATACGTTTAACATTTTCTCACGTTATCACTAGGCGAACTAACACATTAATATTTTAAACATAATTCAAAAAAATATAAGGAAAAGTGTTCAATATTAATACTCTTTACAAAATGGTAAAATATCTCGTCGGATGTGGGCCTGGGCCTGTGGCCCTGTTAGGCTCGAGACTTTTAGAGGGGTTCAGGGCCTTAAATATAACTCTTAACCACATTTAATGGATTGTTACTAGGTATAATGCTGAAAAGTCAAACGATCCCTTTAATTTTATCATAATAGTCAATCAAGATTTTTGTAATTTACTTAGATCGAATTTACTCCTCAACAATCAAAATATTAAATAAACATTTAAGAAAATAAAATATATCCTAATTGGAATATATGTTTTTCACTTTTCTATCTTATTCTTTTCTCTTACTTTGACATTTAAATGTGACCAAATTTAAACTTTGAATATCAACTATTAAATTGGAGATTATTTTCAAACAATTGAAATTGGACTTTTTCCTGGCACAAAACATGAGAAACTTAAATGATGTGGCTTCTTAACTAATTAATTTGACATTTTAGCATGCCTAACATCAGCAAAATTGAAGAATGGCATTCATTTATACACTTTCTAAAGTCATGACCATTTAAGTTTATAACCTCCTCTCAAAAACATTAAAAAATAAAGTACAAAATATACATTAATTGATGATAAAATCATATTGACATATTGAAATTAAAATATAAAAGTTAGAACATATATCGACATTAATTGATGGCAAATTTTATTTTCTAAATCATGTTTGTGTACTATTCATGAATTTAACTAGTAATAACTATATAGTCCGGTATAAAAATTAATTCTTACAAAACAAGCATATTAAGCCATCAAGCTTAATGTTGCAAGGCATCAAACAATTAAAACAACGGTACTAATAAGTATACATTTCAATAGAAGAGATTCTAAAATTATTCACAAGGTAATGCAATAATAATAATTAATTGAAATAAATAATTTCAAGCTACCAATAATCATTACATGAACAAGAACCATCTATAAAATGGTGAAATCGGCTGCGGTCCCTTACAACAATTTCTCTATTGAAAACTTTGGAAACGAGCTTGATAGCCAAATGACAATCAGCACAAACTCTCAAATTCTTGACAACCCTGATTGGGGTTCCTGGAGGTGTATCAACGAGCATAAAAGCAACTGCAATTTTCTCGCTATGATAAATCAAAGCATTCTCCTTTTCTTCCTCTTCTATATCAGCAAGCACATTTGCTGTGTGAGGCACATAACCTGCCAATTTCAGTTTGTTTGAGATCTCCACTAGCATTGCATATATTGCTTCTGTTTGAGGATGAGTTTTGTCACCCATAACAAATTCATGAACATTATTCCCCAGCTCTACAAGGCTTTTCCCAGGAGTTTTTATCACTCCATCACTCATCATGGTTTTTCTCACATTATGCACATCAGCCCAACGCTGCTCAGATGCATAAAGATTAGAGAGTAGCACATAATCTCCGCAATGGTTAGGTTCTAATTGTAAGAGCTTGCGCCTAGCAACCTCCCCTAAAGCCAAATGCCCATGTATCGTACACGCCCCAAGCAAGGTCCTCCACACGACAGCATTAGGCTGCAATCGCATATTCTGAATATACTCATATGCTTCTTTCACCAAGCCTGCTCTACCTAACAAATCAACCATACATCCATGATGTTCAATACTAGGCACAATACCATATTCCTCTTTCATCTTCTTGAAATAATTGAACCCCTCATTTACCATCCCACAATGACTACAGGCATACAAGACTCCAACAAAAGTGATCTGACTAGGAACTAATCCCAATTCCTCCATCACCTTGAAATGGTCAAGTGCTTCCATACCAAACCCATTAACAGCCAATCCAACAATCATAGAAGTCCATGAAACTACATTCTTCTCCGCCATCTCATAAAAAATTTTTTGTGCCTCCCTAACCCTTCCACACTTTGCATAAAGGTCCAGAAAGGCATTAATAGCATGCAAATTCTCATATAAACCAACTTTGACTACATATGTATGAACCCTCCTACCCAAAGCCAATGCACCAAGCTCAGCACAAGCAGACAGCAAACTAACCATAGTGAACCCATCTGGCTTAACACCTTCCAAACCCATTTCCTTATAAAGAGATAGAGCTTCATAAGGTTTCCCATTAAGAGCAAACCCATTAATGACAGTATTCCATGCCACAAGATCCCTCTCAGGCATTAATTGAAACATCTTGTGGGCATTACCGTATTGCCCACAAGCAGCATACATATGCATCAAACCGTTTTGCACAAACACCAATGACTCAAACCCATTTCTTACAGTAGTGGAATGTATCTTTTTCCCAACTCTAACATTCACTACCTTAGACACAGCCTTCAAAAGAAAAGGATAAGTGTGAGTATCCGGATCGATGGAATTC
Organism: Excoecaria agallocha; assembly: GCA_037975025.1. NCBI lineage: Eukaryota > Viridiplantae > Streptophyta > Magnoliopsida > Malpighiales > Euphorbiaceae > Excoecaria > Excoecaria agallocha. The sequence continues at coordinate 741,046 of JBBPFJ010000040.1, read as the reverse complement.
ACATGCATGTGGTAATACAAATCAATAGCTGGTTTAGGATTCTCACTCTCAGCATAGCCTCTAATCATAGTATTCCACGTGAAAACATTCGGGTTTTGGATATGGGTAAAGATGCTATAAGCATAGCTCATGGGGGCTGAGAGGGCCACAATTAAATAGATTAGGTGCTTGCCCATGTCTGGGTTGGCGGGTGGGATACCATGCCTGATGGAGAAGGCATGAATTTGTTTCAGTTTGAATTTGGATGAAGCACAATTTTGCAGAAGAGCAATGCATTTTTTAACAATGAAAGGTATTTGTTTTTCAGGAGAGGCTGATTTTGGGGCCCTAAGCTGTGTTGTGGTGTTTTGATGTGAGGTTAGTGTGGGATAATTCTCAGCAGAAAAGTGGAAAACCAGTTGTGGGTTCAATTGGGAATTTAAGGGCATGACAACAAGAAATTTCTTACAGAGATCGTGTCCATGTATCTACTCATAATCCCAACTAATAATATCCTGCAACAATCAGCTTTGAGAAATCAGAAAATACACATAGCAGAGAAACTTTCCAGCATTTTTAAACATTTGTTGCATTCTCAATAAAGCAGTGAAAAACATATTTATCATATAATCATATAGTACAATTGAAGCACCTAAATATCATCTTATTTTTCAAATTTATTCCTCTTATTGTGAAAAAAACAAGCCAATGTAAGAGCATTCATAGCCTTACTTTTGTAGAGATTATTGAAAAAAAAATTTTTAAACAAAAGTTACTCCCTCCGTTTTTATATGTTTGACATTTAGGAGTTGTTAAAAAATTATTTTATGAATGACTTTTTAAATTTTTGATATACTTTTGGTTATTTTGTTTCATATTTACCCTTATTTAACTAAGCCATATAATTAAAAAGAGAGAGGATGTTAGTGTGAAAAATAGAGTTTTAAGAAGAAATTAATAAGGGTAAATTAGTCATTTATATAATGTATTTAATAAATTATTGGTTTTAGCAAACTACTTTAAACGTCAGACATAAAAAAACAGAGGGAATAAATAAGAATGAGAAACAAGACACGCCATACCTTAGGGGTTTCTACTTTCTAGTTGAGATTTAAACCTAGCAACAAGGTCCCCTGCAGAAAATATTAGAGAGCTGAACGTTTTCAGAAGTGGCCCGAAATCAACTTGACCTGCCAATTGAGTCAAGAGTGAATTGGTTGGACCGGATGGACTCAGAGTTTTTATTTTTTTAATATAATTATTTATAAAAATTTAAAAATATGATATGTCCAAATACATTCAAAAATCTATTAGTTACCAAATAACAATATTAAAATATTAAGTCCAACAAAGTTTCTAAATATAAAAGTGCTGTTCTTGCAAAGGTATTAAGTAACAGAAACCATTGCGTAGAAATGCTCACAACTACTGAATGATCAAATCCATTATATGCATTTAGGTTGGTAGATTGATACTATAGACCTGATTGAAACTTATTAATGAAAAGGAAAAGACATGATTTTCCTTTCCATTAATCATTCAACTACGTTTGCAAGCGCTTGGAGTTTCAATTTGTCTTTGCATTTACCTTTCATGTTTAATAATCTGTTTAATCACTTTATTCAGGAATTCAGCTCCTGTGATCCTGCAAGTCACGATAGCATAGATGACATGTTCCTCAAGGATTTGAATCCACTTTTAACACCCCATTATGCCAAGACAAAATCTAAGGTTAGCGTGCAACTTTCATCGAGTCGTAATTCTAACTTGCTCTAGAAAAGGTTCCACCTTTCCCAGCATTGATTTTTTGCATATGTTTCTGTCATCTAATTTTCTGATGAAGATAAATGTAAAACAATGATGCAATATCTTTTGTAGGAGTTTGAGGCAATTGGATATCACTCTCCACTTGATGGCAACTCATCTATGGAGAATATGAGAATGTCTGATGAACTTAGTTTTGATGCTCATCTAAGGAAGGTATCCAAAAGTTCAAATTGCTATCAGAGCAATAATAACACAGGCTGCATAATGGCCATAGCAGCTCGGAGATCAGATGAAAGCAAATGCACATATGGTAAACAAATCAGCCAAAGACGTTTATGATGTCTTAATGGTACTTGAGAGCAAATATATTATATTGTAATCCATTTCCTGAGGCTACATGTCACAATTTCACTAAAATTCTGAAACATATAATTAAATTAACGACCTGTATAGTAATAGCATAGCATGTAAGACATGATGGAGGACATTAAAAAGACTGATGTAATAGTTACAGTTCTGTCAAATTAAACAAAAACTAAATTACATAATGACTTGCAAATTGCAATTGAATCAATCAGAAATGAGTGAAGAAATTGAGTTGAATCCAATCCAACATCTCTAATTAGTATGATGGTTTGAAACATCTATAATAGAACATTTTGTTTTGCACTGCTTTTTGGAATCAACTAATTCATTCCAGCTTCTAATAAAAGAAAGCACAAGCTGCAATTAAGGAATGTTATCTGAACCAAATCATAATTACTTAGCTCATTGAATAAATTAGTAGAGAGGTTTGATTGGTGCAGGCTGCAAGGCGAGCTGAACAAGTTGAAGCTGTTCATCTTTATACATTGAAAAAAAGCCAGTTGCTGTGGAAGCAGAAGGACCTCTACCTGTGTATTTAATGTCTTCAAAACATCCTCTTCCCATAGCTTTCATGCTGGTGTAAAGACGCGGCGCGATATAACTTTATGCACCCATGTTCATTGGCTCTTCCTGGCACCAAACTACCTCAGCATCTGAATCAAAGAACAAAATTGAGCTCGCCTTTAATTTAACAACAGAAACAAATTATTGATACAATACAACTGTTCTATAGAATTGAAGAAACAAACCTGGATGCAGAGAACTCCGGTGAAGAAACAAAAGCCGCACCTAAAGAAACAAAAGTCAAATTGAAAAGAGCTCCAAGTGAAGAAGAAGAAGTGAAGAAGGGGAGAAAGAAGACGGCTGAGGGAAATGGATGCAGAGAAAGGAAAAATTTAGGGATTTAGGATTTTTTAGGAATTTTGAGGTTGAACCGGATTTCGATTCGAGTCATTGAATTTCGATTTAATTCAATTTTTCTATTCAAACCGAATTTTAATTTTATATTAAATTAACTCGAATTTCTTACTGAATTACGGCGTCGAGTCAAACCGAATTTTAAAACATTGCAAGCTTCGCCCTGGAGCGATAATAAATTTTTTCTGCTATTTCAATTTTAGCAAAACGATGTCAAAAAAAACACCCTGGCGAGCAGGCAATAAAACTTAGAATTATATTGGCTCATGAGTATTTACTGCTTAAAATGATTTATCTATTCGTAGTGACAATGGCCGAGCTACCCACCTAGCGAGAGCATTATTATAAATAATAAAAAAGATTTAAAAATTAATATCAATTATATGCAAAACTTCAATTCGAATAAAGTTAAAGAGATAAATGAAAAAAATAAGAAATAGTTTTTCTGAAATGGCAGGTTTAATAAAAGAAAAGAAAAGAAAAAAAAGTAACCGGTCAGAGGGTAATTTATACTTTTTTTTCTATACCATACATTACTATCTTTCATACCAAATATAGCCTAAGGGTCCAATAAATGCAAAAATTTAAAAATTTAAAAGTGTAGAGGAATTAATATAAATTATCATTAATTACATGTTATGGAAATTAAAATATTTAAGTGGGGCATTTGGGCACAGTCAAATGAACTTGCTCCACTAATGCCTAGTGAAAAAAAAAATCAAGTTATTACTTTTATTATTGGACTATGATGTGTGTGTGTATTGGTATAGAATTTGTAATCGATAATAATAAATACTTTAAATTTAACACTTTTTTTTTTTTTTTGCTTTATGGAATTTATGAATGGTTTCTTTTAGTATTTTGTGAAGCTGATTATTGTTGAATTTTGAAATTTATTTTAAAGTAATCCAGAGCTTTATCTTAATTTTTATTTGATTTGGAAACAATATCTCCAAAGTTATAATTATTTATAGTTTGTACCTAGGCTAAGAATTCTAATTAATAACAAATTTTTTAAAGTATGGAAGGGTCATTGTAGACTTGAGTATTTGAAGAGCTACTAAATTAATAAATATTGATATTAATTCCAGGTGGAAGATTAATTGTTCAATCACGAATAAATATAAATATCCTTATAATTTTTCAATCGAATGACTCGCCCTAAACAAAACTAAATAGTATATTTCTTAATTTTTATAATTCACCAAAGCCTTTGGAAATATAATTGAAAACTAATGAATAATAAAGATGTTCAGCCTCATAACAACGCACACACATAATAATATACGATAATATTAACCAATAAGGAAAGTGAATTTTGTTAAATGGCAGTTAAACAGTATACCATTGAATCTATATATATATATATATAAGTTATATTGTGATACAAATTGCAAATTATAAATGGTTGCAAATTTGTACAGATTTATTCTCCATTTATGGCTCTTTATTTCCAATTCCAACTCATGTATGGCTAAATTCCTTTGTATATATAAACACCAAATTACATTTAGACATATCGCATAACACTCAAGTTAAAATTACTCTGAGAAGCCTGGCGACAATGCTGATCAAAGGAATTTTCGGCCTTCTTTCAGCAATCATATTCTGCTTCTTAAGTAAATATCTTCTCCTTTAAATTTTTCATATATATATATTATCTAGTATTCAAATATTATGTGATGTTATGTTTCATACTGTCTAAGGATTTTTTTTTTTTTTGAAAGAGAATGGACTGTCTAAGGAAAATTGGTACCACACATAGATTATTAAATTGTTTTAGTTAGTGCTTTAAAAAAATTATTTTTGAAATATATCTAAACAATATCGATATGAAATGTCGAAATCGCGCAAACATTTAATTATCAATATAAAAAAATACTAAAAACTAAATTTCACCCTCAAAATTACTTTATATGAAAGCAGAGCAAATATAAACATACCAATTAAAGAATAAAATTGAATATATGGTGTTACAAATATGGATTTATCTGTATTAATTAATTTATATGAATTTTCATCAAATTAATAAGTATCGTATTTAGGTGCTAAATGAAAGACAAATTCAATGAAGGGACTGAATTGAATAATTTATACAAGTACATAGAAATATACGTTTTTAATTAACTACTCTTCAATTTTTTTTTTCCCCCATGCAGGTGTCGAGGCAACTAAATTTACTTTCATCAATAACTGTCCTTACCCGGTATGGCCCGGAACGCTAACTGGTAGCGGGGCTCCATTATCCTCAACTGGATTCAAATTAGCTCCAAAAGAATCATATCCTTTAACAGCTCAGCCTTCATGGAGCGGCCGATTTTGGGCTCGCACCGATTGCGCCGTCGACACATCAAATAAGTTCACTTGCGCCACTGCAGACTGCGTCTCCGGCCAAATTGAGTGTAACGGAGCCGGTGGAACTCCACCAGCCTCCTTAATCGAATTCACTTTAGCTGCAAAGCCTAATGCCCCGGATTTTTACGATGTAAGTCTTGTTGATGGCTTTAATTTGCCCCTTTCTGTCACTCCACAAAACAGCAGCGGGTGTAGGAGCTCAAGCTGTTTCTCGAATTTGAACTCCGTTTGTCCGTCGGAATTGGCGGTGAGAGGGGCAGCTGGAGGTGTTATTTCTTGCAAGAGTGCTTGTTTGGCTTTTAATAAGCCGGAATATTGTTGCACCGGCATGTATGGTACGCCGCAGACATGTCATCCGACGACGTATTCTAAACTTTTTAAGAGTCAATGTCCCGAGGCTTATAGTTATGCTTATGACGATAAGACCAGCACCTTCACTTGCAGCGGCGGTTCTGATTATCTCGTCACTTTCTGTCCTTAATTAAGCTTAATTATTGTTATGGGAAGTCTGTTAAATTTCCATACGTTAAAAGTTTGGCATTTGAGTTCTTGTTATCCTTTCTCTATCATGAAAAAGATGTTTTATTTTCATAAATAAAAATATAATACATATATATAAACATTACTAATCAATTCAATTTAGATAAACATATATATAGTTTTACAAATTCCATTTAGATAAGTTCCCTTTCCATTACTAATCAATTCAATCAGATGTGGATATTACGTTTATATATATATATATATATACACACACACACCTTCAAGAAAAGACCCTTTCAACCAATATGCGGTACCTTCCTAGCTAGGTATCCTGTATTAATTAAATAATACAATCTCAGCGTTGTCATTGGTCAAGCTTGAGAAAATGTCTCACTTAATTATGAAATTAAATCAAGTTATAATTGGTCACGTACGTGCGTGTTAGAAAATTGATTTTTCATTTTACAAATATTAAACTTATCGTAAAAAAAATATTATTCATAATCCTATATATAGATGTGCCAAGCCCTCTCCTCTCTAACCAAAAAAAATTGAACCATGAAGACCACTCTATTCCTCTTTGGCCTTACCTTCACCTTCTTCTTCTACGGTATTCTCTTAGTTTTCTTTTTTAGGAACTTAATTTTATTTCAATACAGATTATATTTCATTCCAAATATTTTAGAATATCATTATTAAATTATGAGAATAGATTTTTAATTAAGAAAGCTATATTACCTGTTAACGTAACATTTCATGAAGGAGTCTATCCAGCAACCGTTAATATCAAAAACAATTGTCCATACACTATCTGGCCAGCCACCCTAACTAGCGGCAATAAGCCACAGCTCTCAACCACCGGCTTCGAGTTAGCGAAACAAGCAACTAGAGCCATCGATGTTCCGACTCCTTTCACCGGAAGATTCTGGGCCCGAACGGAATGCTCCACCGATCAAACCACAGAAAGATTCAAGTGTTTAACCGGCGAATGTGGTTCAGGCCATATACAATGTGAAGGAGTCGACGGAGCTCCGCCGATGACCCTAGTTGAATTCACTATAACAGGAAATACCGGACAAGATTACTATGACCTTAGCCTCGTCGATGGCTTTAATGTGCCTGTCTTAGTAACTCCACAAGGTAGTATTCGGATATACTTTATTTTTTTTATCTGTCACTTCTGTTCTTTTCATTAAAATTAAAAAATAATAAATAAATTTAAATTTTATATTAAATTACGTAATTAATATTAAATTATTAAATTTAATTGATTTTAATTTTATTAAAAAAATAAATTAAAAAAATTAAATTATATTAAAAATTTAAAAATGACAGATAAATAAAATTTAGATTTTATTTAAAATTGACACATAAAAAAAACGGATGAAGTATTAACATGCGTGCTTATTAATTTAGTAACTTTTCATGTTTATAAAATTATATGGATTAACGTTATTAATTGAAAGTGATTATTGTTATGATGGGTTTTGAATTTAACTGTTGGTTGGAATTAAGACATCCATTGGGTTAAGGATAAGAGCTAATTTATAGCTTTACACTTACCGAAACCGGGTCAATAAGTAAATTACATTCCTTAATTATATATATATATATATTTTTTTTTTTGAAGTTGTATGCAAAATCGTAGCAAAATGAGTTGAGAAAATTTTGATATGTTTAGTTTAGTATGTCGACTGGTGAGTTTCATCTATTTAATCATTGGTTTGATTTTTATTGAAAAAAAACCAATATAATCGGAACAATTAAAATTTTGATAAACCAACTAATGTTGTTTCGATTTATTTTATTTAAATAAATATATAAAGGTCAAATCATAATTTATTTAATTATATATATAAATATACAAAGGTCCACATCAAAATAACCGAACCAATTAAAACGTATTCGGTCAATTTTTTGGTAACAACTTTAATTTAATCAATTTTTAAATTGAATTGACATAATTTGTCTTTTCTGACGGCTTTTTATTTAATTACTAAATGGGAATACAGAAAAATAGCAATTCTAGGCGCCGGCAGAAGTGAATCAGGACAATTTGTTTTATAATGGAAACAAATTTTTAATAAAATAGTCTTTTAAAAGTAAAATTAATTTATTTTGTAAAGTTAAGAGTATTGGCCATTATATATCTTTTAAATTACGATAACTTTTCATTAATTTATTCTCTTCGGTTGATATTATTTAGCCAATAATTTGATCTGCCATTACGCATGAAATGCAATATAATTTGAGTTTTGGTATTTGAACAGGAGGGTCCGGCGACAACTGCACACAAGCAAGCTGCAAGGCGAATGTGAACTCAGTTTGCCCAGATCAACTAGCAGTAAAAGGTCCAACAAATAATGTCATAGCTTGCAAAAGTGCATGTGCGGCATTTAACCAGCCAAAGTATTGCTGCACAGGAGATTTTGATTCGCCAGAGACTTGCAAACCCACAAGTTATTCGATGATTTTCAAGAATCAGTGCCCACAAGCTTATAGCTATGCCTATGATGATGCCACCAGCACGTTTTCTTGCATGGGTGGACCTAGCTATACTATCACTTTTTGCCCATAACCAAGATTTTTGTGATCCACGTGGGAAACTGATGGACTAGCTGGTAGTCCTTGTATAAATTTCAGCCCATGACCAACACTTTGTGATCTTAAAGGAAAGGTGGCGGACTTGAAGTTTTCATATATATAAATAAAAGTCTTCAGACTTCACGTTTTAATATGACTTTCACCTACTTGCAGCAAAAAAAATTATGCTTGTATGTTGTGAGAAAGTGCTGATGATGATATCAGCTTATCACTATCAAAGAAAAATAACAAATTGAAATTGACTTGTTACTAAATCAGTTGACATCTTTTGTTAAATATATCAAAGATAATCTGGTTTCAGATTTGAATGTTCTCTCTATAGAAAAACATTAAATTTCTTTCTCAGATTAATAAGATCCTTAAATCATCCTCAGATTTGATAATTCGCCTATTATAAGCTTCTTATTCAGCTGTCCAAGAAGCGGAAGCTTCAGTGGCCTCCAAATCTCTTCCATGCCTTCCTCTTCTTCTTTTGATAATCATTACAGGTTATATAATTATATGAATTTATTATTATTATCTGTCTTAATCTGAATGTTTTATAGTTAAAATTTATCTGATTTTAATTATTTCTCTTCTTATAGGAGGAAATTCTGATTTAACCTTTTATTTTGAGAATAATTGCCGGGACACCTTGTGGCTTGCCGCCAGCCCATCCGACAGCGATCTGGATCCTACGAATGACCCGGATACGCTGGAAATTTTCTCCATGGACGGGTATTATATGGGCAAGAACCAAGTGCGTTACAAATCTCACTGGTTATGTCTCTTGCGAAACCGGAGATTGCGGGTAAAAGTCCGCCACCCATATACCCGGTTACTCTACTTGGATTTGATATCAAGAACAGTGTGGTCCAATATGAAGTGAGCTTGGTCCATGGCCACAACTTGGGTGTCCGGATCCAACCTAATGGCGGATCATTGGTGGCAGGTGGATCCGGGGCATGCCCGGCTGTGGATTGTGTTGCGGATATTAGCAATGTTTGTCCTGCAACCTTAGTGGCGACAAACAAGGATGGGGCCTATGATGGGTGCTACAATCCATGTGATTTATTAAAAGATCCGAAATATTGTAAGGATAATGAATATTCTCAAAGATTTAAGCAATTGTGTAATTTGTCCCATACATTTCAAGGGGACAGTAGTCCTCCTTTATATAAATGTAGTGGGGCTTCTAGCTACAATATTACTTTGTGCCCTACCTAAGTTTGCTGATTTCAACTCCAATTCCTCTTATGAAGTGAAATTAACAAAAGTATAATTGTTGTGTACATTGTTTGTTTTAAAAAAAAAATTGTCTCATGCACACTACAAGTGTTTATGAATGCAAAATTATCAATAGTTACAATACAATTGTAACCGAATTGTATATCTGGACTCTCTCAAGCAGTCCGATAACAAGGCTATCTGGTTTGCCTTGGATCCGATTTGGTATTCAGATAAAATTATTTTTGAATATATATCTAAACATAAATTTTTAGTTACCTAAAACAGGTAAAATTTCTATTTTGTAATCTCAGTTTTATTTTCTGATCGAATAAAATATATTTTTAGATGAATTTTATGTTGATAATAGAAATTCACTCTAAATAGAAAATCGAATCTTAACTAAAATAAGATTTGCATTCCTATAAATAGACTGGATATCTCAAATATTTTTCTCCGTTAATCAATTTTACTCATAAAAAATCATTTTTATACTATTATACTGATTTGACAGTCGAAACTTTCTATCGCCGAAAATTCATTTGATCCAACAGGGAATTCGATAGCCGCATTGTTATTGTAGACTATATACATATATAGAGAGAAATATTTCTCTTGGTTTAAAATAATACTTATTGTTTTTTAGAAGAATGGTATGAGTTTTTGACATTAAAATCGAAAATTGATGTCATAGATCCGATAGTTCAGCAAAAACACTTACCATAAGAGAGTATAAGGATAATGGTCAAGTTCAATTAATGGCAGCGCCCCGTTAATGAAGCATGGATTTGGATAGTTCAATGCCAAGAAAAATAAATCATTATTAAAATGCGATTAATAAATTGAAACCGGACGGGAATTAAGTGGTTACATATGGCTTCAGCCGCCAAAAAGCTTGCCGATCTATTGAGAATGACAATGTACAACAAATCTTATTCTTGATCTATTCAGTTACAGGCATCCAATGATCTTGCAAGATACACAGTTATTTTCGTTAAAAGAGCATTGCAACATATAAGCTCGGCTTTAGGAGAATATTTAAAAAAGAGGGCCATGATTTTAATACCCAATTGCAATTTCTGATTTCCATTCTCTGTTCTCATTGTTTAACTCAAACTTGGTTCCCAATTCCCAACATGGCTGAGCAAGGCATTGCAGGAACGCAAAGGAAGAAGAAGTTCAATTCAATTGATAATATCCCATGTTTCACAAAGCAGTGTAGAAGCCCTGCCCCCAAACGACGTTCTGATTTCTCTTCTTTTTTCTTCAATTCAGGTATCTTCCTATTTCTCCCTTTTCTTTTCCTTGATTTGTGAATTAGCTTACCGGTTTATCAGATTGATTTGGTTGGTAGACAGAATTCGTGGTTTTTGAATTGAATTTGTTGTCTGGTTTTGGAAATTACCGTATGAGCATTATTAGGGTCTGCTTTTCGCCTTCCCCAATTCATGATTCGTATCTGCTTTGATTTGTTGACTGATTTGATTGATAAACAAGTAATTTCTTGAATTGTAAGTCAAAAATATCAGGAATTTACCTTAGCTGCGGTTCTACACTGTTGCAAACTATCTTCAAAATGTTCTTTTTATTTGATCATTTTGTGTTTGGATTAAGAATTCGTTCCAAGAATAAAGATTTTCGTTGCTGTAGAGTGTATGATGTAAAGGACTGCATTTTAGATTTAAGTAGAATTTAATCAGACGAATGTTGGGGGAAACAAACCTGCTAATGATGTTATGCAATGTTGTTTCTTTTTTCTCTAGTATGGTAGTTGGATTGTAATTTTATCTTTGTATTCCCTAATCATCAGGATCATTCAGAGATGGTTTTCCCAGTTTTCCTATGATTAGTTTGGATGACACCAAGGTTGACGCAAAGGATTTGCCTGCATTAGCTATGGTTCTTCAGTGTAGAAAATTGATTGACAAAAAATCAAAGTTATTGTCTGAGTTCTATGAAGCTCCAGCGATAGGAGTTGAGTCAGTTTCGCAAAATACTACTCCGAACCATTCTGGTGATAGGTTTGTCCTGTGCCCATAAGTGCTAGCATGCTATGAGTTCTGTGCTCAGTATATGTCGTCAGTCTTAAATATTTGATCTTGAAATGACTAATATTCATCTTCTTCTAAGAAATGACAGTAAGCAGACAATGGCCACCATTATCGAATCTACTCCTGAGAAATCGCGAGTTACAGAAAGCAGTGGTGTCTGTGCAGTTCCTGCAAATATTGTGTGGGCTAAAATTAATTGCCAAATGTGGTGGCCTGCTGAAGTAAGTTATCCTTGCTTTGTGCTTGTCTAAAAATGTGAGATTTAACAATTTCAAATAGATGCGGTTTTTGTCAGTTAAAGAGTTTCTGTGGCCCTCAAATATATAGCAAATTTCAACTCTTAGTCTTCTGATGCTTGTTAATATATAAAACACCTTATATGTTTTCCAGATAATTGGAGAAACATCCTCCGTAGCTGATTCAGGAAACCAAGGAATTGATGGTCATGTTCTAGTACAGTTCTATGGGGATCAAGGGAGGTAGGCTTCATAACTCTTGTGTGCTTTAACATACAACCTTAAAGCTTCAAATTCTCTGTAGTTTGACCCCAACCATGTGTCAAATGTTTTTCAGTGCTTGGGTTGATCCAGTCAGAGATCTTTCACAGCTTGAGGATGTAAGCATTGACTACTTCATTACTCTTTAGATAGACTAATTAATGTGCTTTAGTTTGTTCATCTGCTACTCTATCCGTTATTTGTTCACATCCTTCAGTGCTTTGAAGAAAGAAGCTGTAATGATATGGAAAAGTTTCAAGATGCCTTAAAACAAGTAAGTCTTATTTTGGCAGTGCCACCATGTTTGCAATTTGCTTCAGCTAAAATTAAGAACCTGAAATTTTCTTTTCTTTTTGAATGTTGCCATTTTATAGGCATTGAAAAGGAAGGAAGATCTAAGTTCACGTGGACAACTAGCTGGAAGTGCTGATGGATCCAGTGACCCTTGTCAGCAAAATCAGTCGTTCAGTATTATTCTTCTTTCTTAAATTTTCTTTCCTCTTCAACCCCATTAAAATGTCAAATAAAAGGGAACACACCAGCCAGCAAAATTAAATATAGAGATCGGAACCGCACCATTTAAACAGCTCCATGCTAATTGTGGCTTCTTGTTGTTTGATAGATAAGTGCACGTCATCGATTTCAAGTAGAACGGAATTTGATGTCCTTCCAAGAAGAAAGAGTAGTAGGAAACAAAAGCCAAAATGTTGCTTTGATGTGAGTGGCTAAAATGTTCTGGCTATTTGATGGTAAATAACATGCCTGATTGCTGTTCTTATAATCTTGGCATGTATTTTGCAGGAAGTTGTGTATCCTCTAAAATCTCCAGTAGCAGTCCGTCGATTGAGGATAATGCGGTATCTCGGCCTCATAGCTCCTATTGGTTCCCCTTTTTGACTGATGAAATCTAATTTCCTAATTTCCAATATCATAGGATTTGATTTTCTTCAAAATTTCATGTTTTTTTTTCTGGTCCATCTCATAAATGAAGATATCTATGTTAGGTACACAAGTCATCACTAGTTCAATTAACTTGCTATTTGTTATTGATTTCTTTTGGAAAAAAGAAAATGTGAAGATGAGATGTTAATCAAATTCTCTTGTGTAGACTGTTATTAAGATAGCCAAATCAAGAAGTTTCCCTTGATGGTTGCTTGTTAAGTAGTGCAAATTTTTTTCAATTTAATACCTCTAATTCTTTTTTTTTTTTCCAGAAATGAATGTGTTCTTTATTTTGTGGTCTCGTTGCTTTTACGGCCCTAATATTTTTAGGAGTTTGGAATAGACTTTCTTTCCTCCAGTCCAATTCCAAGCCCATTATTTTCGGCCGCTTGGAAATTTTGATGGTTTCGGATCAATCTGGCTTGAGTACTCATTTGGTGCATATGATTTTCTATTGTTAGATTAAGATTTTATTTTTAATTTAACTTTTAAATTAATTTCAATTCCACATCTTGCCACTTAACTTATCAGACAATATATGATAAAAAGATGATTTTCCAATAAACTGAATGAAATTTCTCTTCTAATTCTGCCTCGTCTAGGCATACTTTAATATCATTCAGAAGTGTCTAAAACGAGTCTATATCAGACCAAATATTTCAACAATTTTATTTTAAAGAGAATTATTCATGGTTTTCTTTAAGAATGCACAATCTCTTCGAAATTGTTCATGGTCAAGGGCTTGAATGTAATTCATATAATAATTAGTATTTAAATCCAAACAAATTCACTCAACCTTTTATGGATATATTTGAACTTATTTGATTGGATTGTATTGCTTGTATTAAGTTATAAATATTAACTATAGGCTAGAGTAGCTTCAGTTGGATTTGATTGAAGTAACGAGAAGAATTATTAGTTTCAAAAAAAAAAAAAGAATTATTCACAACTTATTATATATTAATGAGTATTTCACCTATAATTGCTAAGATTTGCATTAAAATTTAACAGATTGTATATGTAAAAACGAAATTAAGAGATACGAGTGTATCCTTAATGAGCTAAAATAATTCAGCTTTTTGTATGAACATATTTGAACGTATTTGTGTGGTTTATATATCCCTTTAATGAAATTATTATTAACTGAATATTAGAGACAGCTTTGGTGGGATGTGATTGAAGTAACAATAAGAATGATTTACACCTCATACACATTTGCTTTTAACATGTTTAATTGTCTTGTATTTCTTGGATGGAGTTTTTGCCCATATTTTAATTGAATCAAAAACAAGAATCTCTTCAATTATTATTTGGATCCGATAGATTTATTTGTTTATTTTTAAATTATACATTGAAGTTTAGATGTATTATTATTAGTATTCTTAAATTATGAGATTTCGTGGGGAGTCGTATGTTATGAGTAAAATGATGCTGTATCCGGTTTAATAGAAAAATGAAGTGGTAGGATCCGATCGGTTTGGATGGAGAGAAAATCTGGAAAAAGAATATTTATCCGGTCAGACCAGATGTTAGCATAAACACTTGAGAGATTTATTTTGATTTCAGAATAGGTAGACTGTGATGTGACATTCAAGAGGCAGTGAATGGAATGAAGGAGTATGTTAGAGGACTGTCGCAGGGTAATCTTTGTTTTGTCCGATCCAACGATCTTATCCCTTTGGTTTTAGTACACATCTGATTGTCACATGCGAGACCTCAGAGACGCTGAACTTACGCCAAAATCGGACCTTTCTGTCTGATATTGATCTAGATCGAATTTGATACAGGTCCAATTAATAAATAATATTGAGTATTGTCAATTATTATATATTGCAAATTCTAAAAATTCATCATCAGATTCAAAAAATAAAAATCAAATTTAAAACTTTTTGTATTTATTATCGAGTGCTAGCCGCTGGACCAAATTCTAGAAGTTAGATGCATTTAGTTTAATTGATTATTTTTTCATTATATATTATTTCATTTAACTCCAAAAATTAAAATACAATTTATTTTAATAATAATATAGTTTTTAAATAGAAATATTTTTATTTTTAATCAAATTAATATAATTCAGTTTTTTAATTCAAAAAATATTTTTTTATGTTTAATAATGAACATGTTTTCCAATTTTTTAAAACCGAAACATATTTTTTATATAGCATTTTGCAATTTTTCTTTTTAATAAAAAACGAATACTCTTAACTTTTTTTAAGTAGAAAATGAAGAATAAAAAACTATTTTTTTGGGTAAGGAAGGCAGCAAAAATCATAGAATTAAACGTGCAACTTCACGGAGAAGAGAAATGAATAGCGGTTGCCGGTTGTACTAATATAACTCTGTGGCCAAGTTTGTTACTTTGTATTCCAGAAGGAAAAATCAGTAGAACACTGTTTATTATTCTAAAACCTCTCTTTCCCTCTTCTATTTTTCTATGCTGGTTCGATCTCTCGCTATCGAACCTTCATGGCTTCCTCAAGCTCTCGAGCATCCATTCCCGCTCCAGGTACTCAAATCTCTAACTCAATTTCGCTTTCCGATTTTCAAATTTCTTCGTTGCGTCTCTATTTGTACGTCTAATTTTCAATTTCAATTTTCGTTCATTTGCTATTGTGCAGAAGCCATTCAGGTTCTCGTCTCTTCGCTAGCAGATGAATCTCCCGCCGTCCGTGAGGCTTCCATGGCTTCTCTTAAGGACATTGTCTCCCTGTATATCTTTCTTTCTCTCACTTTCTATTATATGCATTGTTTTGTATAATGAATGTGGAATCGCGTATCTAATGAATGTGGAATCGCAGGAATCCACTTCTGGTGCTCGATTGTTGCTCGGCAGTTTCTCGAGGAGGACGAAGAGTACTCCGATTCTCTACTACTTCTATCGCTTCTTATTTTCACTTCATTTTGTTTTCATGACACGAATTAAATAATTGGAAAATGTAATTGAATCTGTTCATAATCTGTTACAGCGATTCGGGAATATGGCCGGGGTTTTCCAAGTAATGGCTCTCGGTGTGCGAGCATTAGATGAGCGAGAAGTCGATTCTTCATATGTGTCAAAGCTTGCAAAGATTGCTACGGCTGAAATGATCTCTTCTAAGGTGGTCGCATTTTTTATGCATTTTTGAAATTGCCTGTTTACGAGTTGCATTTTGTCAACTTTTTTGAATTTCCATTTGCTTTGGTCGTGACAGTCGATATATGGTAACCTGTCCTGAACTTGCAAGTTTGGGGATGGAGTGCTTGATTTTTTTATTTTCTTAGTCTCCGTTTGTTGTCAAAAATGCTTTAGCTGCTCATTGCTCTGCACTTTATGAGATGTCCATGCACAGCAACCAGGTTTTGGTCACAGGGTGGGTACAATCAGTGTTGGATGAAATTCTATTTGTCTGATGGGATTGACCATAATAAGCATGATTAAGCACGTGTCCCTTTTTATCTTTTTGTGTAAACCTGATGAAGGCTATGTTAGCATATTTGAAACCTATCTATAGTGCATAACAGAATTACATAATTAAGGCTGTTCTCTGATTTTTATTATTTTTGCACGGAATTGTGGTCTGTCTCCTGCTAATAAAGATAAATGAGGTTGCATTAGGCCATCTGAATTTGAATCCCTTTTTTTAGCAGCATGTTGCCTGGGACAAAAGTGGCTTCCTCAATCAACTATGTTACTTTATTCTTTTCATATTTTCACTGGATTACTTGATAGATCATTGCATTTCTTACTTGGTTTGTGGACAACTTCATCATTCAGAACAATCTCCTAAGTCCACCATGTCCCTTCTCTCATCATGAATGGTATGACCTTGTTGACTCTTTGCACTCACAAGCATGCCACCCATGGATAGTTGGTGTGTTAATTATTTTTTGTTTATCTGAGAAACTATAAGCTTTCACAGGCACCATACAAGAATTAATTAGCTGTCATGTTGGCATTTTTCATGAAATTTTTTCCTCTCTATCTTATAGTGCTTTGCCACTCAATACACTTAGATTGCTGTTTTCGTGATTGTTGAGGCAGGAGCTCAATTCTGACTGGCAAAGGGCTGCAGCTGGCCTACTTGTTTCCATCGGTTCACATTTGCCAGACCTGGTAATTTTCTCTCCTGCTCTTCTTGTTACTACCAGGTAGGTGAAATAAAGCTGAAATTCTTAGGTACTTATGAAACTGAATGTATTATTCTTTTTAACTCTAGGGTGGAAATTTGAGAGTCTTGGTCAACCAAAAATTGATTTGTCCTTTCTTATCTTCTCTCTCTCTCTCTCTCTTTGGCATGCATAATTAAAGTTTTGTTTACAGGAGTGGTCAAGTTGCATTGAGAATAGTTGCTATTTACTTCATGTGATTAAACATGAAGTAGAAAAGAATGTGAAGTTCACATTTTAGGTACAGAGAGTCGAGTTACACTTTCTTTTTGTACTTCCCAATAACATATAACAAGAAACTCAATAGGCAACTACTGTAGACAATATTCAGAAGTTTGCAAGTATGGCATGGACTTGTGTGGTGGTTGATAATGGAAAACAAAACATTTGCAAGCAAATCTTTAAGATTAAAAGAATTCCTTTCTTGAGCTTTAGATTTTCTAGATAGGAGAAAGCCATGACTGTAGAATGCAGTTCCATTATTTGTCTGTACAGTAGAGAGTTTCTGGCTGCCTTCATGGCATGGACTTTTAATTAGCAATTCAAATTTTCACCCTCCTCTTCTCTTTTTGTTTGTGTTTTAGTTTGGGAACCGGTATTTGAGTGCATGTTCCTGCATGTGCTACTTATTATATTGGATAGTGTTTATATAAGCCCAATAACACATAATTGATGTTTGGAAAACGTTTCTATTGACTTCTATTATACTCAACCATTATTTTGCATTATTCCATCCAACAATTTTACTTCTTTTTTCCTTTGATCATGATGTTGCTGACATTCTTGACATCAACTATTATTCCCCCCTCCCCCGCCCCTCCCCGCCCCCGATTTCAACGCTAAATCTCTTGTAACTTGGTTTGATTATTCTTTCTCACCTTGATTTGGCAGATGATGGAAGAAATATTTCTACATTTGTCTAGTTCTGCTTTGCCAGCTATGGTTCAAATACTTTCCGACTTTGCCTTGGCTGACCGTCAGTCATCTAACTTCCTTTCTGTTCTGCCTATGTTTAATTTTCTAGATGTGCTATTGGGCAGTTCACATTTGGATGCTTCACTGAACTATTTGTTGTACTTTTTAATGCATTGAAGCTTTGAAGTTTGCTCCAAGGCTGAAAGGTGTACTTTCACGAGTTTTACCCATTCTTGGAAATGTGCGAGATGCTCATCGACCTATATTTGCAAATGGTATGGTATAATATGTTTTTCAACCTTGTTGCAGTACGAGTAGTTCTATGAAATGTGATTGCTGTTAGTTCAAGATCCTTAAATTTCAATAAACCATTTAGGTCCTTATCCTACCATTTCTTTTATCTGTCATGAGGGATAGACTATGGATCCGACTTTCACACATTTTCAGTATAGAGCATCAGGCATTCTGATTTTGACCAGTTGAGCTACATGACAGCAAATTGTGAGGACCAATTTGTGTGGGCTCGAGTTAATTCATTTTTATGGTTTTTATTTGTTACCTTTGATCAAGGAACAATTTGAATTCCGAACAACACCTTTGATCATGGAACAATTTGATTCCTACAGAAATGTTTAGATTTATTTTATTTTATTTTTATTTTAATATCATCACAGTTATTTGTCTTTGTTTTAGTTTAAAGACTTTGATATGCCTGAACTTGTTATTTTCATCAACTTGCATAAAGTGTCCAGGCTGCTAGAAATTCAACCTAAAAACGCCATTTAGAAGTTCTTAGCCTAGACTATGAATCTTGCAGTCTTCTTTTAGGCTTTTTTCATTATAGTTTGTTTTTAACATTTGCTTCTGGTATTTGTCTTTAAATGCTGAACATCTTATAATTCATGCTATTCTTTTATAGCCTTTAAATGCTGGTGTCAGGCTGCATGGCAATATACCATGGATTTCCCGTTGCATGCCCTTCTTGATGCTGATGTTATGTAAGATCAAAATCTTTTTCAATGCTACTTTTCCAAACATGGCCGCAAAAGTTTTATCTGGAGAAAATGCTTTATTTAGTGCAGGTCATTTCTAAATTCTGCTTTTGAGCTTTTATTGCGACTTTGGGCAACGTCACGGGATCTTAAGGTATCCAGATTATACTTTCTTCATCCATGGCTTATTTTCCTTATAGAATTATTTTACCCTCTTTTTCCAATCATATTCTTGTTTGTAGTTAGTAGGCATATGGCTTTGAGTTAGGAAATTTTGCATGTGGGTTTTATTTTTTTATTCGTTTTATTTTATTTTATTTTTATTTCTGTTGAATGAACTTTGCTTTATTAAACTGGAGGAATTCCAGATTGGTTTCTTACTTTTCTCATTGTTATTGGTCATGTTTCTCTACTGGATGTTGGGAGTATATAGCCTTAGGTAGAATAGTGTTGAGTGTAATTGGCATGACTTCCTCAAAACCTCTTGCATTCTTGAATGACATTTTATTTCATGCAAGGGACTAATTGAGAGGAGGGGCTCTAAGCTAAATTTCATTTGATCTATTTCTTTATTCATTTGATTTTGTTGTGTAATGACTCATTGGTTTCTTCTTTGGGACAGATTCGCACTTCTTCTGTGGAAGCATTAGGTCAGATGGTTGGTCTTATTACCCGTGCACAACTAAAGGCAGCTTTACCAAGAATCTTCCCCGCTGTATTGGAATTGTAAGATTGATTTTAAAAACGTTGCTGCTTTTAATTGGTTATTTGACTGTCATGCTGTAGATTTTGCCCCCTCTGTAGCTTTTTATTCCGTCATTATGAAATTTAGTTGCTTAAAACATACATATCCAAATGGGGATCTATTGGGATTTATTGAACTTTTAATTTATGTGCTTTATTATTTAGGTATAGAAAAGATCAAGATATTGCCCTTCTTGCAACATGTAGCCTTCACAATCTCTTAAATGCCTCTTTACTGTCAGATACTGGTCCACCATTGCTTGACTTTGAGGTAATGTGAACATTGTTTTAGTTATTTGTGCTCAGTTCTTTATCCTTACCATTA
This sequence comes from Excoecaria agallocha, assembly GCA_037975025.1. Lineage (NCBI taxonomy): Eukaryota > Viridiplantae > Streptophyta > Magnoliopsida > Malpighiales > Euphorbiaceae > Excoecaria > Excoecaria agallocha. Next base: position 720,756 of record JBBPFJ010000040.1, on the reverse strand, counting down.
ATCACCTTAATTAAATATTTGATTGTCCACTATCTACTTTTTATGGAGCCTTATTAATGACTAATGATACTGGAAAGTTTCTTCAATATACTAATCATATCTGTTATTATCTCTATTTGTGGTTGTGAAGTCACACAAATATTGTAGACTTGTAAATGGAAGCAGGCAAATATTTTAGTGTATCCTGACATGGAAATGGGAAATTTTTGCATGGAGTGTGTGTTGAATATGTGTGGGTTCTAACAGATGTGGCCCTAAGCTGTGTGGTATGCAGGAAGATTATCTTTGATAAATGAGTCCATCCAAAGTTTTGGTTTAAGGCTACTTGAATTATAAAGTGAGGATTAGGTTGAAGGATTATCTTATTTGACTGGGCAAGTACCTGTTAGTGATTACTTGGGATTTCATAGCGTGTGATTCGGTGTTTTGTATGTTTTTGAAGGATTTTGAAATGCGAATAGCATATGTCTGTGATGCACGTCGGAGCCTTTGCTCGTTTCCGAGTTCGCTTTCGGAAGCCTGCTTTTAAGGTCTAAGACCGGAAGATGCTCACTTAACTTATAAATTGGTCACTTCGTTATAAAGAGCGATCAAACCTAATTTATGGTTGATAGTCAACCCATGAAAACGTCTACTAATGAGCCCAAAAAGGTAGGTGTCATGGAGTCGCCATCCGACATAATGTCGGGAAATGAATTCCGATCTTTTGATGTCTAAATAAAGATTGGTGTTCGTAACATCATTTTTATTGGGGATCTTGGTTAGGTTTTGTTTTATAATTGAGTTTTAAATTTAATTCACTCTACTCTCCCACACTATGCAAGTGATAGAAAATAAGTAAACACTCTAATCAAGTAAAGAAAGCGGTAAATAAATAAGTAAAAAGGAATAAACCCTTACGGAGGCAAATCGTCCAATAACAACAAAAAAACATAAATACATAAATCGAAGCATTCATTTAGCTTTGAGATCATTTGTTCTCTCATGCACATTTTACAAAATCTTTTTATTGTACATTTTGGATTTTGGATAAAAAAATTGGACATTGGTCTATGCCTTGAAGAAAAAATTCAATTAATTTAATAGAAAATATTTTAAGTGGTTCTTCCTTAGTGTGCATGAACAATAATTTTTTACTAATTATTATATTTTCGAAATAATAATACATCAAAAAATTGAATAAGTGAACACAAACGAAATAATGACCAAATAAAACTAAAATGATAATAAAATGAATGAAAGAAAATAAAAAAACAGCATAACCGGACGGAAAGCACATGGTGGGTCGACTTGAGGAGCACGACTTCCCATGTGGAAAAAAACTACAAAAGCCTCTAAAGCAATAAGCATCAAATGCTCGAAGAACACACAAAAAGACGCATTAGTTATTATTTTCAAGCAACATAATAAAAATAATTACAGATTCATTTTACACAAATAGAATGAACTTAAGCACATAATCACATCATACAGAATTAAAATCACATAAAATATCATGCAAATATGATGGAAATTGAATAAATAGCATTAAAATAACATAAAATACCTAAAATGTATAAAAAATACTTAAGAAAATAGCTACGGACAGCCAAGGCAAAGCGGGAGACGACCACAAGCAAGCGAGGGACGGGAAGAGAAGATGATCCTACGACGTCTCGTCCGTCGCCCGATAGACGGGCGTCTGACGGGTCATCTTCCCGTCCTTCACCCCTGGACAGCACCATAATGCAGAAAATATGGCAAAAATGCAAGAAATCATACAAAATGAATTTTCAGCCCTAAATGTACATTCATAATGTATTAAATCATGTCACAATCAATTTATCACAACAAATCAAGCATAAGATTCATTAATATCATATATTTACAGAATCAAAGAGGGATAAAATAAAGCTCTAAAACAACAATGGAGGAACCTCATTCTAGACACACCATTTATCATGCCTCTAACCCATCTAGCAGTCTAGAATCACATTATATTTCAATTAAACATACATATCATTCGAAAACAGCAATTAAAATATATTAAATCACATCAAATAACCTTATGATCATGTAAGATAAATTGTAGAGAGAGAAAATGAAAAAAAGTCTAGAATATTACTCTCAGGAGATATCTTGGCTCTGTAATTTTTGCAGTCTAGATCTCCACTCCTATTTGTATCTTCTGATTCTCGGAAAAACAGTGAAATTCGTTTATATATGTGTGTTAAAACAAAAAGGAATGCTAGAGCAGATTTTTAGAGAGAGAAAAAATTAAGTCTTCTTCTTCTTTAAAGATGGTTCTGTAAACAAAATGATTCCCTCCCCCTCCCTTTCACAAATTCTAGATTTTTAGATTTTATACTTAGACAAGAGTTTTAGTTGGATTCCAACTCCAAACTCCCCAAATCTGGAGAAAAACCCCCACAAATCCGGAAAAAAATCTTTTCGATAAAAACTGCCTTTTTGAATTCAAGAAACTTGAGAATTCTGGATTTTGAGCTATGGACGGAAGTGTCTTAATGAGGGGTGGCCGTCCCTTAACACTAATCCAGGAATTTCCCAAAGTACATCCCTATCTGGCCTGTGCAGGAGAGAAGGACCTACAGACGGGTACTCCTCAACTGACAGACAACCGTCTACCCCCATTGGAGGTCCAAAATAAGGTTTTTGTGTACATTTTATTAAAACACTTGGAAATATCATGAAAATTTTTGAGAAAATGTGAGAAATTCACGATTGGAGTTTCGAGATCCGAATCTGTTTTCAGCAATACATTATTTGCTCATCATCGGGTAACCCTGATCTAGGTTGCCTTGGGTCACAGTGTCTACAATGTCATTGTTGAACTTTTTGACCTTGGAATATCATGTTCTACCTCTTCTGTTCTGGTTAATTATGCATTATAACTTAGCTTTTTCTTTGGTAAGCAAATCATCGTTGGCCATTTGCTCTATGTATTGTGAGTTCAATATTGAGTTTTTTTTCTCCGTGTTTCAGGATCTCACTGTTATTTTATCAACACTTCTTCCAGTAGTTTGCATCAATAACGATAGCCAGGAGAATTCAGCTTTTTCAGTGGGACTGAAGGTGCTTTTATCTGTCCTGAAGTTGTGCTTTTCTGTGTGTTGTTCATTACTTAAGCAGATGAAATCCCTTCCTTGTGTTTTGCTTTATGGCCCCTATTTTTTTCTCTTCACACTTCTTTTTATTTATTTGTTGCAGACCTATAATGAAATTCAGCGTTGTTTTCTTACGGTTGGTTTGGTTTATCCAGATGATTTGTTTACGTTTCTTCTAAATGTGAGTATTGCCTTCTGTGCTAAATAGTTCAGAAAGATTCTATCAATGACAGCCAGTGCTGGGAATTAGTTATTACTTTTTTCCTTTTGTAGCCAAAAATGGATTTGTTATGTTCTATTTCTGACTGATATTTTTATGTGGCGCTTCTCACTTTCTATATTTTTTCCACCAGAAATGCCGACTGAAGGAAGAGTCTTTAACTTTTGGTGCACTGTGTGTGTTAAAGCATCTTTTGCCGAGGTTGTTTTTTTTTATTTTTTTATTTATGTCTACAATTTGAAATTGTTATTATTCTTCATTGTTTTATGTGACCTTACACTAGTAAGTTTTCACATGGAGGTCGTCTGAAGCTTGGCATATTAAAAGGCCTTTACTAGTTGAAGCTGTGAAGTCCTTACTAGATGAGCATAATTTAGGTGTCCGAAGGGCTTTGTCAGAGGTAGGGTTTTTTTTTTTTCCTTTTTGGAAGTAGTGATTACTAGCTTCTTTGTTTCTTGTTTTTAGTGTTGACTATAAATTGCAACTTCATTTTTCCTAATTTGAGATGTTGTTTATTTGTTGTAAGTTGATTGTGGTTATGGCCTCGCACTGCTATTTGGTTGGCCCGTCTGGTGAGTCGTTTGTTGAATACCTTGTACGAAATTGTGCTCTATCAGATCTTGACAGAAATGATCCTGAGAACTCCAAGGTAGGCTCTGGGTGTAGTTGCTTCATGTATTTTTGAGTTAGAAAAAATGTCTAAATGTCATAGCTGACATTATTTACATATTTAGTTTATATTTGAATCAACATAGGATTCAATAGTTAGATGTTCAATAATTAGATTGATGTACCAATAGGTACAGACATGTTGACCACAGGTCTGAAGGCACTTTGAAACATTTGTCACTGAAAATTATACATGGCATGATCTAGACATCACTTAACAGTGTTAAAGAATGTGGGCCAAGTTTGAGACTGAGATATGTGGTGCTACCTTAGAACCTGAGACTTGAGAAAACATGCACTAGTCCTTATTTTTATTTAAAGAGAGTTTCATGTTAGTTGACATTTTAAATTTGCCATCTTTTCAGTATCTCATAGACAGTTTGGTGTCCCGTTTTATTGGAACAACCTTATAGTCATTCACCTTGAACTGAGACAATTCTATGTCCCTTAGCTTAGGCATCAGAAATTTGTTCTTTTTATGGAGATTTTATTTTTCTTTATTTATTCTTATGGAGATGTTTGCAATTTACTGTTGTGATTTTTATCAGGAGGTGGAAAATTTACTACTGCTTTAATACTTTGATAATTTTGTTTTTCTCAGGTGAAGATTGGAAAATTTTGTCCATTAAGGTTGAGAGCAATCTGTGAGAAGGGCCTTCTTCTTATAACTTTTACTGTTCCAGAAATGGAGGTGTTTGACATTTCTTTTCTATCACTGGATGCTGTCTCCGTGATGCTATAGCTTGATTTCAATTCATATTGGTCCTGGATTTCCTAGGTCTAGCAAATATTTTTTGCTCACTTGATGTCTTAATTTTCTGCAGCATATTCTTTGGCCATTTCTGTTGACTGTGATCATTCCACGAGTTTATACTGGTGCGGTTGCAACAGTACGTCCTTCGGTCATCTAAATTTCTATCACCTTATTATGCACTGAGATGACAGTAGTGTAGATTTTATTTGAACTTCTAATTCATGCCTTTGGAGGTTGTGTCGTTTGCTGGACATGGTTCCTGCATGCTCTTGCTTTTGGTGGTTCCAAGTTTATTTGAATATTAGCTTTCCCACTTTGCATCAGAAGTTTCATGGATTCTGCAATATTGACACTTTTGATTGCACCGATGCTGCTCTAATAGGTTTGCAGATGCATCTCAGAATTATCCAGACATGGATCTTCTAATCTTAGTGGTATGCTCAGCGAATGCAAGGCTCGTCCTGGTATTCCGAGACCTGAGGTTTTTCTTAACTTCTTGTTATTGTTATCTTTAATTTTGCTGCCAAAGGTCTCAATATAAATGTAACTGTCCTTTTGTTGTATTTCTATTCAGGAGCTGTTTGCTCGCTTGCTGGTGCTTTTGCATGATCCACTGGCAAGGGAGCAGCTGGCAACTCAGATTTTGACGGTATGTTTCAATTATGCTTGAGTAGTATAGAAACTTGTTACTAAATCTATAAAGTGAGAGTAAACAAATTGAGCTCTTATTTTAGAGTCCTTTTTGACTGCAATATTAGAACACTGGCTCAAATTGACAGCTTAGGATTGTTAGATTGTCCATGTTCCTTCTGCTGTGTCATTGATGAAAAATTTGAAAGTTTCAAAATGCAATGAAGAGGGAATTTGGAGATGAGCATAAGGAATTGAAAATGTTATATTCAGTTATTTTGATATTTCTCAAAGAACCGTGCATCCAACCTTCTTGTTTCCTGCAGGTCCTTTGTTATTTGGCGCCTCTTTTTCCAAAGAATATCAACTTGTTTTGGCAAGATGAGGTATACCATTATTAAGTCAAAATTTTGCTTAGAATTCAAGATACTTTTATGGCATAAAAGAAATAACTTTAGAAGGAAAAGCAAAATTGTCTGTCAGTATATAAATAATATCCTAGTTATTCTATACTGACGAACATTTGTTATGTTCATTGCCAAATTGGTGTTGACAATTGAGAGATTCATTTTTCAATCACTTTTCTTTACCCAAAAGCACAAGTGTAGAACGGATTTTTCGTTATAATCTAATTGAATTTGCTATCTGGTAAGCTCTAGATTCCTAAAATGAAGGCATATGTTAGCGATACAGAAGACTTGAAGCTGGATCGTTCATACCAAGAGACATGGGATGACATGATAATCAGTGTGAGTTCTTTAAAGTATATAGACATCTCTTAAGTTCTTCCATCAAAAAGAGAATTCCTTGAGTTCTTTCCTGTAGATTTTGAGGAACATGTGCTGCTGAAAGTTTCCTTTTAAATGGTGAGAATCAAATTTACAATAAAATCAAAGGCTTTGTGTGCTTCTTTTGGGTGACAGTTTCTTGCAGAATCCTTAGATGTGATTCAAGACACTGAATGGATGATCTCTCTTGGAAATGCTTTCACAAATCAATATGAGCTTTATACACCAGATGATGAACATGCTGCACTTCTTCACCGGTATCACTATCTTGAATATTTTTTCTCGATTCTTTCTAGGACAACATTTCTGTCTTTTTTTTTTGGGTCTGCTCTTTTGGTTGGAAGGTAATTTTTGCTTGTATCCTCATGACATATGTGAATGTTTGTTGAGCTGAATCTGTGTTTATTGTTCTGGTAACTGAAATGCAGCTTTAAGTAATGCTAGAAATTGTAATAATTGTTTTCCTTCTGGTTCTTTGTTCTTGATAAATGCCAAATTTTCACCATATGGCAATTTTACGAATTGACATAATGCCCAAAGTGAGATCACTCTTCTATATATATATATATATTTTTTTCTGCTTGTGTATGTATTTTGATTAGGATAGGAGGATACTTTATTTTATGTTTACTTGTGTTTTAAACTTAGACGTCAATACTACACAAATGCTTTACTTTAAATAGCATAACAAGGAAGCCGACTGCAACTTTAACACTGAAGCTGCCTTCCAAATATAAAAATATTCCCCAAATGTATCTAATATGTGAAATTAAAACTGTGTGCTATGAAACAAGGAAGTGATAATATGTTTGATTTCATTCATATAGAAGATACATCCTAATATTTGAATTTTGTGGTGCAACATCATTAAATGACCATTCTATAATTAACTCTTTTATCTACTTTGATCTAGATTATAGAAATGTGCAATAGGTATACTATATACAGTTCTGCAAATGCTTGGTGCCTGTGTGTCTTTATGTGTTTGTGCATGCTTATACTTATTTGATTTGAGGTATGAGCTTAGATAGTGTTGTTAACTCATATCGTGCCTTAACAAAATCCCTTCCGTTAACTTGGGTTGTAAATTGTGAATTATTTAAAATCTCTTTACAGCTGTACTTTATTCTCTTGCACTGCAGGTGCCTTGGTATGCTCTTACAGAAAGTTGATAACAGAGCTTATGTTTTAAGTAAGATTGATTGGATGTATGTACACGCTGACATTGGTATTCCATCCAACAGGCTTGGTTTAGCAAAAGCTATGGGATTGGTATGTTTGAATTGGTGTTTCATTATAATCCATGCTCTCATTAGCATTTGAAAGTGCAGATTGCCGTGCCGTGGTTTTATTTAGTCTTTTTTTGTTCCAGGTTGCAGCTTCCCACTTGGATACTGTGTTGGAAAAGTTGAAAGAAATTCTAGCTAACGTTGGGCAAAGTATTTTTAAGAGGTGAGTGTTAGGTTTATACACACAACCCTTCTCCCCTCCATAGCACAAAACCATCAAACATTTTTTATATGATTCTAAAAGAATTATATCCATTTATTCTAGTTCTTCTCTTGAGATAAATGCGTTTCTTTTGTTCAGAATACATTCTCTGTCTTTCCTTTGGATGGTATAACTTTCCACTTGCTGTTGTGATGTGGGACAGCTGGGATCTTTGATGGTTCTTAGAAATTAAACTCTCTTTAGTTTCTGATGACATTCAAAATCATTGCTAAGAAGTCTAAATTAATATTACCATGAGAGTTATAAATTCTTTAGCAAGCCATTCTCTGTGTAGTGGTGAATTTGTCAATGTAAAGGCATAGGAAACTGAAAGCAACCATGTATTTTATTTTATCTAATAAAAAATTGGGGAAACTAAATGAATGAATTGACTGTATCTCTTATCCAAATTAGATGCTTGAGATTTTGTTTCTATTCCATAAGTATTTAGTGCAAAATTTAAGCTGGGTGGTGGTGGGGAGCGGAGGGAGGGGGTATAGAGAAACATGGAATGGTTATGTTTAATTCTATCATGTTACCTGTTGGTAAAAGTGCTTCATGGTTTATAAATTTCAATTTGCAGGTTCTTGTCCTTTTTTTCTGATAGCTATAAGATGGAAGAGTCTGATGATATACATGCTGCATTGGCTCTAATGTATGGATATGCTGCAAAATATGCTCCATCAACAGTTATTGAAGCAAGAATAGATGCTCTTGTTGTATGCTTTCTTTTCCCTTTGTTATCTTTCAACATATTTCTTGCCAATATTTTGAACTATCAATGATGCTGAAAAATTTGATACTATTATCTTAAAAGGCTGCTGCTATATCTGTGCTTATGATGTGATTATATATAAATATTTCTGTTTGTTAATCAGTAATCCATTATAATTAATGGTTAATAATTTATCTATTGCATTTGATTTTCGTTGGTTAAGTCCTTCAATAAAATTGTATGTATGTGTATATACGTGAATGATTAAGGAATTATGTTCTATATTTGATGTGATTCTGGCTTTTGATTATACAATTAAGAAACAAAGTGTTACTGGAAACATTTTTCAAGGATGACCAGATGAATGTTTGAATATGTACTGAATTTATAAAATGCAAAATACATACATATATGACAAACACATATTATTCTACATTTGTTGCCGTTTTCACTAATTTACCAGTTATTTGCAAAAAAAATTTATATGCTAGACAGACCGATTTTTTATTGCTCTGGCTTTCAGGGGACCAATATGCTTTCACGGCTTCTTCATGTACGCCATCCTACAGCAAAGCAAGCTGTAATCACTGCCATAGATTTGCTAGGTTTGTGCTTTCCAATTAATTAAAGCTGGTCGTAAATATTTTTTAAGCATGTTGTTGTGATTTACTTTGTTCACCATGAATAGAAAGAAATAATTTCCCTTGAACCCCTGAAGCTACCCTTTGAGGCCTTTTATTTTCACAAATTAATTTAGACTAGTTTCTGTAAAGGTGATTTGGTTGTATTCAAATAACTGTCTTATTTTGACTACTTCCTTTCATGATACTGGATTGGTTATCAGCTGGCGTTTTGGTATCTTGTGCTCTTTGCTGGATCTCTCTATGCAGATATACATTTTATAGGGGATGTAGGTCTAAGGTGATGGACAGGGTTGAAATGACCTATAAGTGATAGACAGGGTCAGTATCCTATGAAAAGTTCTAGAGTTGTATTGTAGGTCTAATGTGATAGGGTTGAAATTATTTGTATGTGTTGAAAAAGGTTTAGCTGTGTCTAAATTTGAATCATTCTTGAACTAGGATTGTTCGGACTTGGAGCTCCAAATCTTCAACTATTTGTTTTTCTAGGCACACAACTCTAAGATATGTCAATGAAGTGTATTATTCCTTTGCTTTTCCAGTTTAAACCAATTTTTTTTCTTTCCTTTGGAAAAAAAATTTACATCATTGACTCAATCCTCTGCCCATGAGCTCAACTCTCTACGTCTCTGTTTTGAGGATGACTTGAATCGCGAGTAAATGGCGAACATTGTGTTAAAACTTGGAAGAAAAACTTTGCTTTCTGTTAGTTATGTCCTTGCTACTGCTGCTACTTGTGAGTGGGATGAACTTGTACTTGCCTTCTTTTTTGACCTGAAATTAAATTACTGGCTTGCATTTTTTCTTTCAACCCCTCACAATTCTTGCTTCAGTTAGAAAATGTAATAAAACACACAAGACAAGATGAGAGAACTATATTTTCTGTATATTGAATTGAAGCCAAAACTACAGAGTTTATATAAGAGTAGAAAACCTAACTAGGAAACTTCCTATTCTGTACAAGGACAGTAAATCAATCTACAGCTAATTACAATTCACTCTTTAATACTTTCCCTCACGCTGGAGCATAGATATTGATCATGCCCGGCTTGTTACACAAATATTCAATTCGGGATCCATTTAAAGCTTTTGTGAACAAATTACCTAACTGTTCTCCTGTTTTCACATATCCTATTAAGATGATATTATCTTGAATCTTTTCACGAATAAAGTGACAATCAACTTCAATATGCTTGGTCCGTTCATGATACACTAGATTAGAGGCAATATGAAGAGCAACTTGATTATCATACCAAAGTTTTGCCGGAGATGAAGGATCTAAACCGATCTCGGTAAGCAAATGATGAATCCACAAGATTTCACATACAGAATGTGACATAGCTCTGTATACAGATTCTGCACTAGATTTGGATATCGCAGTTTGCTTCTTGCTTCTTCAGGACACTCGCTGGTCTTCTAGTCACTGGATTTTCTATGAAGGCCGGAATACCACCTACGCTCCTTCTGATGTCGGCGGTGAGACCAAAAAATCACCGGGGCTGGTGACCCAAAAGAGGACAGATCCTCAACCAAAGATCAGAACCCAAAGAGACCCAAAAAAACCCAGAAACCCCAGAAAAGAGCCTAAGGCTCTGATACCATGTAATAAAATACACAAGACAAGATGGGAGAACTATATTTTCTGTATATTGAATTGAAGTCAAAACTACAGAGTTTATATAAGAGTAGAAAACCTAACTAGGAAACTTTCTATTATGTACAAGGACAGTAAATCAATTTACAGCTAATTACAATCCATTCTGTAACAGAAAACACATAGCAGCTATGCAAATCTGGGACACATGCCATATATATCCATATCTTCATACGGATACAGTTCCAACCTTGTTAGAGAGTTCTTTCTGAAAAATTGATTAATGTTCTTCAATTTCTTCAGCTTGTTACAGTTCAAACATGCTGGTTGATAAAAAATGTTATATTCGAATAAATTCGTTGTTCAAATAGTTTGGAATTAGAAAGATTGGATTTTTCTTGTATAGAATAAAAACAATGATTGAAGAAAATAAAAAGAGAGAAAAATTACCAGAAACTGTTAATGCTTTTCTTTTTTAACCATGCATTGTTTTCTCGACATGTTTCGACCGTAAGTTTTCTGCACAATGTTAAAGTTAAGGACATGCTGATATAATTTATTTTTAGGGCATAAAGTCTCCTATCTCACTTGTAAATGGAGAATTATTATCTGATATGGTACTTTGTCTCATGAAGATTATAGTGCATGTTTAATGTTGCTGATGCAGGTCGTGCTGTCATTAATGCTGCGGAAAATGGTGCCTCATTTCCACTGAAACGAAGGGATCAGTTACTTGATTATATATTAACTTTGATGGGCAGGGATGAAAATTATGATTTTGCTGATTCCAGTCTTGAACTTTTACATACTCAGGTCACCATTGATTTACATCAATGCATTTTTAATTATATATTTTCTTTTGACTCATTTACTTTTATGTTTGTTTCTGCAGGCACTGGCTTTAAGCGCTTGCACTACCTTGGTCTCTGTGGAGCCAAAGTTGACAATTGAAACTAGAAATCACTTTATGAAGGTGCATTTTTGGTTAATTGTGTATGACTAGCGTATCTGATGTTCTGCATCACTTGTATTAGTATGGTGAGTTTTCTGATATTTTTCACAGGCAACCTTAGGGTTCTTTGCTTTGCCAAGTGAACCAGTGGATGTTGTCAATCCCCTTGTAGACAACCTTATTACTCTCTTATGTGCAATTCTTCTTACCAGGTATTGGTAGATCATAACGTCAGAGCTTTATCATCTTACTATTACTTGGAACTTTTATCCCACAATTCTAGTTTAACTAATCAATTGCATTTCTTTCCAGAAGTAGGCATTCATGTTACTGGATGATGTTAGTTGTTTGTTCTTCCACACTTATCTGATTCTAGTTTGTGTTGGTTATCACTTGCATTTTCTTCTGAACAGTTGGAAGAAGGAAAAAAAAGTCTCTTATATAATTTTAACATGGAAAAGAAAACTGTGTTATTATACCAGATGGTCTTTGTAAAATTGAGAATATGCCTGGTTTCATTTATTCCATTTGGCCATCTGTTACTTGCATGCAAAAACATTTTTAGGATTATTTTTTTTATGTATTCCTACTCAAACTAGCCTTTGTATAAAAATTAGTGGAGAGGATGGAAGAAGCCGAGCAGAGCAGCTATTACATATTTTGAGACAAATAGATCAATATGTGTATTCACCAGTAGAGTGTCAAAGAAGAAGAGGTTGTCTTTCTGTGCATGAGATGCTTCTCAAGTTTCGGATGCATTGCTTTAGTGGATATTGTGCTCTTGGTTGCCATGGAAGTTGTACACATAGCAAGCAAATTGATCGCACCCTGCAAAGAACTAGCTTACCATGTAATGGTTACTCCTCAGTGATTTAAAATATCTATCATTTTTCACTTAATTTATTCTGACATTTGTTCAACTGCCAGCTGCATTTGTATTGCCAAGCCGTGAATCCCTCTGTTTGGGTGAGAGAGTCATTATGTATCTGCCACGCTGTGCAGACACTAATGCAGAAGTTAGAAAAGTTTCTGCTCAGGTATGGAATAGATTGGTGTACAGTCCTTTGTAGTTTCAGGTAGTTCAATGTAGTGAAATATGAGAATGCTTTGAGGATGTAAACTTGGAAAATTTCTCTTTAATAATTATATGGTAATCAAATTGAACACCTTATGTTTTTTCCTTTGTAGATTCTTGATCAACTCTTCAGTATCTGTCTCTCTCTTCCAAAACCAGTAGGTTCTAATTTTGGTGTGGACATGGAGTCCTCATACAGTGCTTTATCATCCCTTGAGGATGTTATAGCCATCTTGAGAAGTGTAAGTTCTAAATTTTTCACTCCAGATCTGTATTTCCCTATTTATTGACTGTCTGTTGTCTGAAGAAGTGAAGGTAAATGTGACTGATTCTTTCATTCATCTTTTGTTCAATACTTAGGATGCTTCCATTGATCCATCTGAGGTTTTCAACAGAATTGTTTCATCCCTCTGCATTTTATTAACAAAAAATGAGGTAGACTCTGTCATGAAGAAGAGTAGAAAAATTGAAATGCCATTTTGGTATTGGAACATCAATTTTCTTTTAATGATTTATTGCAGCTTGTAGCCACTCTGAATGGTTGCACAGTAGCTATATGTGATAAGATCAAGCAGTCGGCTGAAGGGGCTATCCAAGCTATTGTTGAGTTCATTTCTAAGAGGGGAAAGGAGCTGAGTGAGACCGATGTTTCAAGGTTTTGCACATAATAAAGAAATCATTACTTGTTTCCACTTATACATACTAGCCTCTAGCTTTCCTCTTTATTCCAATTATTGGCTTTTAGAATTCCAACTTTTCAACTTCCTTTTCTTCTCTGTGTTCTGTGATCTGTGGAGAAATTTATCATTCTGAACTTTTATGCAATTATTATGTTCATGGGCATCTCAAAATTTACCAATTTTAAGATTTTCTGAATTATTCCCACTAAGTATGCTTTATCTATAAATGCAATTATAAAATTTAGACAGTATAATTCCTGTCTTGACTTCAATGATCTCATTAACTTTATAGCTAATTCTTTAGGGCCCATGCATAAATTTAGCTTTCCTTATTGAGCATGTGTTTCCCATGTCTACAGGACAACCCAGTCATTGCTCTCTGCTGCGGTTCATGTAAATGATAAGCATTTGCGTTTAGAGACTCTTGGAGCTGTATCTTTTTTTCATTTCATTTTATTTGCCTAGTATTAGAGGTGTTAGTTTTATTGTATCCCCCTCTGCTTCATCTTTGTTGATCAATTTATATAATTATCCTTAATCATTAGAAGACTTCTTCTCTGGCTGAAAGTACCAGTTCAAAGATTGTCTTCAATGAAGTATTGGCTGCTGCTGCAAGGGACATAATCACAAAAGATATTTCAAGACTACGTGGTGGTTGGCCAATGCAAGAAGCATTTTATGTAAGCATTTTGATTTGACATTACAGGACTTCTCTTTCTCATTAAGAGGATCCTTTTGTTTCTATTTTAATTCAATTGTTCTCTAACCTAAGACTGTTATTATTTCTTCTAAATCAATTCTGGAACTTGTTTTAATTGAATGCTCTATTAAATATCTTCTCATTGTAGGTCTTTTCTCAACATGCGACACTTTCTTTTCAATTCTTGGAGCATTTGATATCCATCCTTAACCAGACTCCCATTGTTAAATGTGATTTGGAGAAAGTAGATAGCCCTAGTGAGTTCCCTGACGATCGGATAGAGGATGACTTTCTACAAGCTGCTATGTTTGGTGTCACTGCCTTCTTCAGGTTTGTATAGACCATTCTTCAGCCCTAGCTTTTCTTTATGGTTACAATGTAACACAAAAATTCTTATTTAAGAGCAGAGGTGGTGGTAAAGTTGGAAAGAAAGCTGTTGAGCAAAGCTATGCCTTTGTTCTTGCTGCACTTATACTTCAACTTGGAAGCTGCCATGGTCTAGCTAGCTCTGGTCAGCATGAGCCATTGCGGTTAGTATCTAATTGATGCGGCTCTTTAATTTCTCAAAATGCATCTAGCATGTACACATTGAATCTCCGGTGAAAAACTGCATGTATGCATGCGCACACGAGAATATTGACCTGTTTTCTTTCTATACAGTGTTCTTCTAACTGCATTTCAGGCTTTCTGTGAATGTATGGGAGACCTCGAAATGGGAAAGGTATTCAAATCTGTACACACTATTGTGACTTGTCATGTGTGATGATAGGGATTTGAAATGGTCATTGAGTGAAAAAAAATAACTGAATTTCGCATGTAGATTTTGGCTAGAGATGCAGAGCAAAATGAAAAGGAGAAGTGGATCAGTACTATTGGAGATGTAGCTGGAAGCATTTCCATAAAGAGACCAAAAGAGGTATCTCATGCACTGGATTCTTGCTTTGATCATTTATTTATTTTGTCTGGCTTGTACTTCTTCTCGCCTGTGTTCTTTCTCAAATTGTGGACTCTTAACTGATGAAGAGTTGCCATGTAACTGTGACTGGTTATAAACTTCAGAAAGTGGAATAGGAGAAAGATATTTCCTTTTTCCAAATATATTTCAAAGCCAATTTCTGATGGAGTGCGTGACTTGCCCAAACATACATGTGATGAAATACTGAGGTTGGACTTCATGGAGATAATCTGTCTACCTAGAGAATGTAATCACATTTTGAGAAGATATAAATATGAGATAAAATGGGTTTGAATAAGAAATATCTTAAGCTTGACCTCTGTGTTAATCTGTTGATAATAATACTCATTAATTTGAGGTGATGGTATGATGATACTACCAGTCTTAATCAATTACTGGAATACATTGGCAGTATTATTGATATTTGTACACTTGGTTGATGTGTTCAGGTTCAAAATATTTCTCTAATTTTAACCAAATCCTTAAACCGACAACAAAGATTTCAAAGGGAAGCTGCGGCTGCAGCATTGTCTGAGTTTATTCGCTATGGGTACGTGATTATCCCTTTCAAATGATATTATATCTTGAGTTTGTGGCTCCTCATTTATGCATATACTTTCCAATGTTTTATATGCCATTTAGGTTGGTACTACTTTGCACATCTCTCTGAATTTTTCTTCCTGTTCTAAGTTTGATCTCACTTTCCGAATTACTGCATCTTCTCTCATCCTGACTTTGGAATCTGTCTTAATACTTTGACAATAGAACATACTCATCTAATTGAATTCTATATGGAGCTTTGGCATTTATGTATTAAATTAAATTTTGGAGCACCTTTCTATGAAGAGGGATATCGTTTCATATTGGATGTTGGGATTTGTGTGATTTCTAATATCCAACAAAGGGTTTCTAGTCTATTAAGTGAATTGCAAAGACAATGCAAAGTTGGTATCGTCGTTTGTTTTCTTTCATAGTGTTTAATTTGTATTCTGGTTGTTGAATGAACTTGATATTAACCCATGCAATTTTATTTGTAGTCATTACAATATTTTTTCCCTAACTTTTGCTACATTTATTCTATTTTTCTGGATTTTTATTTTTATATCGTTGCAACTAAACAGTTCAAAAGTTTCAGTTTTGGTTACAATTAATGGGTCTCTAGAAAATATAAATGTAAAATATTAACTTGAAATGGGGAATTTGGTGACTAGAAAGATGTGAAAATTCTTAAGGATTATACTTTCTTCTGCACAATATACTTCCATGAATTGAACTCGATATTTTTATGCATGTTGAATTGAGTGAAAAGAACACAGTACATAGGTAACATTTACAGAAATGAAAGATAGTCCTCTTCTATTTAGGGAAGCTGACAATATGGATGGCATCTGAAATCTACATTCTTACATGCCTGTGTAAATCTACATGGATAGGCCATGTACTGGTTCATCTTAGAAGTTCCCCGCATCTTAACATGGCAGTGTGAATCTAAGTGGGTAGCTACGGCAATGTACCTCCCTGGTTAATCTCTCTGCACATATCGACATGGCCATGTAAATCTACATGTATAGGGCATAGTATGTCACTGTTTCATCTCAGTATTTTTCCACATAGTTAGATTTGTCCTTGTGGCTACGAAGGAAATTCTTGTGCCATTTTGAACTTTCACTAGAACCTATCACACATGTCAACTTCTATGATTTTTTTACATTTAAGCGCTTCTTGATGATTGTCACAAGAATTAAGGAAATTATTAGAATATCTCAATTTCATAAAAAAATTATAGCAATTGACAAAAATATTCTTTTTTATATTCAAGTAATCATTTAATTCTAGTTAAAAATAGATGACTGATAAGAAAGAGAAATATTTAATGCAGTGATAGATATGAAAACTCTCTTCTTAAATTCCGAAAAGAATATTTGAAGCGAAACAAAACAAAATAAAGAAAGTGATATTTTAAAATGGAACGGAGGGAGTGACATTGTAAAAGAGCGAGAAAAAATGTAGAATGATAAAATAAACGATGGGAAAAATTATGAATGTTATGAAAATTTTAACTCTAATGTGTATTTCATTCAAATGTTATGGTTTCCATCAAACTTTTTTTATGATGAATTCAGGGCAAAAATTATGTATTGGGCCTCTTTTATAGTCTGAATGGTGAGAAATTTATGAGTTTTCAATGATCACAATTTTGCCCTTCAATTTGTTGTCGCACGAGGTGGTGTATTTGGCCGCTATTGCCTTATTCGTTTAGAACATTTACGGAGGTTTTTGTTGAAGCTGTTCAACTTGTATGAAGGGTATTACTTGTTAACTTTGTTCTTTGGGATCTGGTTTGTAGTCACCATGAACTTTATATGAGAATTGTTTATCATCCGTGTCCTCTTTTGCCATTCTTTTTGAACATTTAATCACTAAAAGGATGAATATAGCTGATTCAAATTAGTTTCCTATTCAGGCTAATCGAGGTTGGTACCAGGATGACAAGTAATTGTTGGAAATGTTGGCAAACACGTGTTATCACTTGTGCATTTCTTGATGAAAGTGTGTTACTTGTGCTATAACAGTAGGGATGAGCTTTTCTAAAACTCCCTGACTTGGAGATAATTCTCCCAGGATCATGTATACTCTCAACATTGCATTTAGAAACAATATATTCTTGAATGTTGCTTAGTTTGTGTATTCCCTCAATGATCATCTGATGCCCCCTTCCATACCCTCTTAATTCTTTTACTGGAGTCTTATGCTTTTGAAGTTCCTTTTCTCCTTTGAATCATGCAATTAATGAAATAATTCTTGGCTGTAGTAAGTTAAAGAATTCTACTTCTCATGTTATCTCCAAATTGTATTGCTTGTTTTTAATCATTTAAATAATTCTGCTTTTAATGGTTTTGTACTTACTATTACACATCACTTTCATTTCTCTCTGATGATGCAGTAGTGGATTTATTTCCCTATTAGAGCAGATGGTTGAAGCATTATGTAGACATGCATCAGATGAGTCTTCAACTGTTAGATGCCTTTGTTTAAGAGGGTTAGTGCAGGTAAAGAATACATTGATATTGATTCATAGTTCTCTACATGTCTTATCTGTTGTAATTTTCTGATCCGGATGGCATGAACATCAGGAAAAGAAGAAAGTGAATGTAGAAATTTATTAGTATAGATTTGATACATTAATGCTTCAGGCATCATTCTGCTCTGTTTTTTTGTTTTTTTTTTTCCTTTCCTATTTTCAATGTGGTTTGGTTGAAAATTTCAACCTGAATTATTTTATATAAGAAAACATGGATGGAATCTTAGGTGAATGTTAGTGTTACAAAGGAATCCGGATCTTGCAATGTAGTTTAAGTTTCATTCTTTTGAAATGAGTGTGTATGTTTTGCTTATTTTAGAATTCACAATTATGATTTTCTTTTTATAAAATTTTATTTTGGACTTGGCAGATACCATCTATTCACATTTATCAGTACACAGCTCAAATTCTGGGTGTAATAGTAGCATTACTTGATGATTCAGATGAATCCGTGCAATTAACTGCTGTTTCATGCTTATTGACGGTACCTTTCATATGTGGCCTTATTGTCTATATTCTTTTGTCAGATACTAGAATTAGTTGTTTTTCTCATTTTTTATCTTTCAACTTACCCAAATTTATCATGTCTTAGATGCTTGAGTCATCGCCCAGTGATGCAGTAGAGCCCATTTTGCTTAATCTTTGTGTCCGACTCCGCAATCTTCAGGTGTGGTTCTTTCTCTTTTTAACATAATATTTTTCTTTATGATTATTTAAGTATTGCTGTTGCAATATTGGGAATTCATTCAATTGTATGCTCCTAAATACAATTCCATGAATGTGTGTGATTGGGCATGTCATCAACTTATTGCAGCTTTTGGTATCCCAAAATCTCCCACTCCCCTCCCAATGCTGCATCTTCTGTGATCTGCTTTCTTTTTCTTTTCCTGAACACCAGTTGTGTGGGGGGTAAACTATGTTATGTTTTCATGTGTCTCTTCATTTCTATCAATTAAAACAAGTTCTGAAAACTATTATGCAACAATATGCATGGATGATTCTTGTTCTTAAATAAGCTGATATTAGAATCTACATACTTTTTGGTTTGAATCAGACATGCATGAGCACAAAGATACGAGCTGCTGCGTTTGCTGCATTTGGAGCATTAAGTAGCTACGGAGTTGGAGCGCAGCAAGAAATATTTCTTGATCAGGTGCTTATTAACTGTGACTGCTTATAACTGGGCCAATTATTTGTTGAATAAGATATATAATCCCTATAAAGGTATGTTTGGAAATTTATGCTGTGACTGTCATCATGTTGGTCAAACTCTGCTTCTTTGCTCTTGATATCCTTATGTATATAAAGGAAGTGCTGGGTTATTCTTGTTTAATTCTTATTTTCCCTTTTACTATGAAAACTACTAAAATTTTTATGAAATAGTAAGCTTCACTGTACCTTTCTTCCAGAATTTTTTAAGCATATATAACCGCTTAAAGTGCTGAAGCTTCAGACTTGAATAATTTGGTGAATTGCTGTTCTTTCTTTGTCCTTTGAAAATTATATTTACGTAAGCAGAATGCAATATTTACATCAATGAATATTACCTTCTTTGGATATAACACTTATTGAATTTTTCATTCTTGTGCTCCTAATTTAAAACTTGGCCATGTTACTTGCATTTCTTTCCTTTTTTGATTTTATATTTTTTGGTTTGGCTCTCCTGATGTGTATGTATAAATCTTTTTATGTATTTAACATTTAATATCATTATCTCCTCTATTATTTCGTTCAGTTTCTGTGGTAAAGTGGAGATAAATAGTGGGTTTTTTCTTTTTTCCCCTAATATCTCATCATGCCTACTTACAGTGTTTCCAAACGTGGCTCAGGCCTGGAAATCCATGGTGAATGCATAAGTAGTTAACTGATTGGGCCAAGGGTGATGGTGGTACCTTATGTTGCCACATCGTCCTCATTTAAAAAAAAAAATTCATAAATGCAGAATGCTTTTTCCAGCAACAAATGAATCCAGTACTGTAATTGATTGTGTAACAAATTAATAATGAACTGCTGTTTGCAGATACATGCTGCTATTCCTCGCTTGGTTCTGCATCTTCATGATGATGATATTAGTGTCCGACAAGCTTGCCGAGTAAGTGATTAAATATGTATTGTATTTTAACTTTACAGAAAGCCTTCATAAAAATTTATTGACTCATTTAATGATCAACAAATAGGATACTCTCAATCGTATTGCCCCTTCGCTGGGGATGGAAGGATTGACTGCACTATTCAACTCTCATTTTTTCACTTCTGATCATCGGTATGCATGAAAGCCTCTTGTGCATTAAAAGTTTCTGAAAGTAGTACTAGAGTGATCTTTGTGCCTTGTTATGGTCGAAATAACTTTCCTTTCTTTGTCCTTCTTATAGAAGTTACTATGAGGGCTTTGTGAGAGACTTCTCTAGGCAGTTTGCTCATCATCTTCCTTCTAAGGTTGATACTTACATGGCATCAACAATACAGGTTTGCAATTCGCTGGAAAACTCTCATATCTGTCATTTTAAGCAGTATTCATGATGACAGTTGTGAAATAAAGTAATAGTGCTTTGCTGCTCCTGTTTTTTACTCCTGGATATCTTGTCAGTAACCTGGGCCTTCTTTTTCTTTTTGCTTTCCAAATAGTTTTTGGCTATTGCAGTTGTATATTTTGCCTTCTGAATTTTTGAAGGTAATAAACATGGTTTTAATTGTGAATTGCGTTCTTTCTTTATGAGGCAGGCATTAGATGCACCTTGGCCAGTTATACAAGCAAATGCCATTTATATGGCAAGCAGCATGCTAGCACTCTCAGATGATCAGCGCATATTAGCTGTTTACTACACCCAGGTTCTTAACTCTCCACCAATCGGGTGCTTTAGATGAATGTAAGTATTTACGGAAATGTTCATATCCATTCAGGTGTTTGGAGTGCTGGTGGGGAAGATGAATCGGTCAGCAGATGCAGTTGTTAGGGCGACATGCTCTTCAGCCCTTGCCTTGTTGCTTAAATCAGATAATTCGGTTTCATGGAGAACTGCTCGACTCGATCGAGTGGAATCATTTCGGAGGGGCCAAGATGAGTCCAAGAAGTAGTGTAGACACAAGACAACGAAAATGATACTGTTCATCACACAAAATAACAATAATGATGCTGTTCATTATTCTGTACAAATGCATAACATTCTCAGATTTGGCAGGAGCGTGTGGGATTGCATGGTATGCGGTATGAGAGTTGAAAGAGTGAAGTTAGCGTACGGAGTTATTTCTTCTGATTGTGAACTTGTACAATAGATGAGATGTGAGAACTTGTACAATAAATTGAGAGGTGGATGCCAAAGCTAAATTTAATTATTAAGAAGTACGTACAGCTTTTGGTAAATATAATCTAAAAGTATGTAAAGTGCTCTGAGATAATTCGGAGTCGGATGTATAAAGCTGTTTCTTACAACTTCAGGGTGGTTTGCTGAAGTCTGTAAAAGAAGTGAAATTCAGGTTGTCTGTTGTAGAAATTTGTATAATAATTAAAGCATCCTGGTAACGTTTGTATATTGCAAAACCAAATTGTTTTCATAAAAAATAAATGGAATTTGAGTGATGTATTGGTCGCTTCTTCTTGCGACGAGAAGAAATATAATATTTTATTTTTTTAAAAAATATAATATTTAACAATTGACTGTAATTAAAATATAATATTTAATAATTAAAAAATATAAATTTAATTACAAATTAAATTAATATAAATTTTAATAATTGATAAAATTAAAATTAAATTATATAAATATAATTAAATTTAATTATTAAATTTTAGGAGTGAAAAAATTTCGGGATGGGGATCATAATTTTCATTTTCATTTCGAATTTTATGTTGGAAAATATTTTGATCCTGTTTTTGCTTTCACGAAAAAATTTTCGGAGATTTTTTACTTTATTTAGAGCGATTTTTTTATCGAAAATAAAAATTTTTCGTTTCATGATCATCATAAGCAAGGATAGTAATGAACACAAAAAAAAAAAAAAATAATAATAAAGTGTATCACTATATTGTGCGATAGTGGGACGGTTCATTACCCCATCAGATCCATTAAGAGCATCCACTGCGAGTCCATCGGTGGCTAAGTCAAGTGCGTCCCCCTTGGCCCTTGGCACATGCCTTTTTTTTTTTTTTTTTCTTTTTCCCATTTAAATTCTCTGTACTGCCAGAACATCATGAATTTAGTACAATTTCGTCTGATTTCATGTGTTTTGCTTTTATTTAATTTCGTTTAAATTTCATTTAACTTTTTTATTTTTCTATAATTCATTTTTTAATCTTTATAATTAAGCCACTGTAATTCGTTTTCTCCGTTTAATTTTCAAATAATTAGGTAGATTATTACCTAACAAACTTCGTGGTCTATTTTTAATAGCTTTCGGCCATGTAAATATGAATCTTTTAGTTCACTTTCTAGAGAGAGGGATTCAGTTTTCTTTATTATTATTATTTTTAATCATTAGAATTTTGACATTAATATGAGGCGTGAAAATAAATGGATTCAGATATTATAGTCTAATATACTCTCTTCGTTTTATTTTAAAAAATAATTTTTTATTTTTACGGAAATTAAAAAAATTATTAAAAAACTTCAATGTTATAAGAAACTAGTCATTGATAAAAATATCGTTTTATATTTTTAAAATTTTTAAGTAAAAATAGAGGATAATAAAAAATATAAATATTTAATAAGGTGTATAATAAATAAGTGTATATATATAAATCTATCCCTCAAATTTTGAAAAAGATATTTAAAGTGTGACAAAGCAAAATAGAAAAAATAACCTTTTAAGTTGGGACGGAGGGAGTATCATGTTAATTACTACTTCTTCCATCCTATTTTAAAAGATAATTTTTAATTTTTTACGGAAATTAAAAAATGATTAAAATATTTCAATTTCATAAAAAATATAGTTATTGATAAAAATATTTTTTTATATTTTCAAAAATTTTATTTAATTTTCGTTAAAAATAGAGAACGATAAAAAAATATAACTATTTAATAAAGTGTATAATAAATAGATGTGTACTTGTAAATTTACCACACAAATTTTGAAATTAATATTTAAATTGGTATAAAACAAAATAGAAAAAAATAATATTTTAAAATAGGTTAGAGAAAGTATCACATAACATTTTTTTCTATTTTGGAGTGAATAAATTGTGCTCTCTCCGTTCATAAATACTTCATCCGTCCCACTTTAAAAAAAATTATTTTTTCTATTTTATTTTGTTCCACTTTAAATGTACTTTTCGAAATTTGAGGGATAAGTTTACAAGTATACTCTTATTTATTACACTTTATTAAATATTTTCTTATCACTCTCCACTTTTAACTAAAATTAAATGAATTTTTTGAAAATATAAAAGGATATTTTTGTCAATAATTACAATTTTTTATGAAATTGTGGTATTTTAATTATTTTCTTAATTCCCGTAAAAAATAAAAAATTATCTTTTAAAATGAAATGAAGGGAGGAAATGTTAATTTTTTTTAGACAAAAGTTCGTAATCCAATGTTTTTATTAGTTTGCCATCCTTAAAAATGTTTTTATTAGTTTGCCATTCTTAAAAAGAGAGAATTAATTTAGGGAGTTTTACAAAACTATCCAAAAAAAAGATATTGAACTTAAATATACTCATTTCTTTTTTTCTCTTTCAAAAATACCTTTTTTTAAATTTTTATTTTTAAAACTACCGCTTTTTTATTTTAACTTAAACTGCCCTTTCTTTTCACGCCTCCCCCTCCTCCTCCTTCTGTAAATCAAAATTTCCTCTATTTTTATTGTGGAAGCAATAAAAATTGGATTTACTTTCCATTATTTTCTATCCATTCCCTTCGAGACAAAGGGTAACCTCACCAACACCAGCGGCGGCGTAGCTCCCATCCCGGCATCTCCATTGGCAAATCACCTTCCAGTCCACCGCCGCACTCAACTCACAACTCATTCGCTCCACCCCAAGGTATGCGTTTCTATTTGTTCTATAATCGTTGTGGTTGGATAGTCTCCGAAGCACATTAAAGAGTATTAGTTCTGATTTTACCCAATCTTTCACTTATAATTCATGCCTAGTGAATCTGGGTTGCATAAACTGAGGCTTGCATTTGAAATTATTTTAGTAAATTAACCATGCTTTGGGGCGCTAATTTCTCGATTTTACCACTGGGTTCCTAGGAGTTCTAATTCTTGTTGGTTCCCTACCTGTTGCCATCCTTAAGGCCTATCATGGAAGTACTAGGGGAGTGTTTTGGTATGTAGCTTTGTTCATTTGCTAATGCAACTTTAAATTATTTTGGGGTCATTATTAATGGTTGGCATGTAATCTTTTTTTTTTTTCGCTGATGGCTAGGTGCTTGTGATTTTTCCTGAATGGGGCATGGGGATTTTTTTTCCTCCTTGTGATAGCATTTTCTTGGTTCTAAAAACTGCATATATATGTATAGGGGATTGATTTTATATATTTCTCCATTTTTTATGTGTAACCTGTTTTAGATGTTTAACTAGATCTGCCCCTGTTAATGTAGATTCCTTTTTTTCTCGACTGGTTGAGGAAGATGTATGCAAAAAAAAAGGATATGAGCTTGTCTCATTCAACATCATCATCCTCATCATCAGATGAGGAGTCGGTAACAAGAAAGTACATAAGGTCAATGAGTTATTCAGCGAGAATGGTGAGAAGAGCAGAGGCAATAGTTTGCAATCCTAGGAGCTCACTTGTAGCTGTGATGATTCAAGCTATTGCACATAGAGTAAATTATGTGTGGGGTTATAGAAGATGATTATAAAAACAGAGTCAATTTGCTGCTTCTATTAGGAAATATAGGCCCTCTGAACCATACAAGGGTAAATGTGTGAGGTATGCCATCGAAGTTATAAGACTAAAGGAAGGAAAAGCAGGAAAGTAGTAGTTTTATTTCCAAATCTATTTTTCATTTTCGTTAAAAATAAATGGTCATTGAGATTTTTTTATATAATTTTATTGTTAGCAACTCATAATTCAGTCAATTTACTGATCCTTACTCGTGCTTTCGGATTGCCCCCCAAATGGTAAGAATGAGAAGTATCTTATCCAAATACTTTTGCTCACATAAATCCAATTTGAAAAGGACATTGCCTGAATTCTCGAGGTCTGCAGCACAATTCAGAAGGAAGGGCAAGTGTCATGATTGTTGAAGAATCTCTTTAGCGTTTAATTTTTAAATAGAGAAAGAGAGAGAATCACGTAATAGTCCATTCAATACTAATACAGAAACCAGTAATGCACCTACGCACCATTTCGGATTTTTACAGACATTCGCAGGGATTCTTCATCAAAACAAATTTCCAAATCCCAGCCCCTCCCCAAGTTTTAGACGACTGTAGTTATATATATATATATATTAAATAAACAATAACCCTACACTTCACAAGAAAGAAGACAGATCTAGCCTGATTTTTGTCATGTTCTACGAGTAAAACAGTAACAATATTTAACTATCTAGCTTGATTTTCACCTTCTTCAGAAATGTTAAACAAGAACTTTGGAAGAGATGCAATTCCAGGGAGATGAAGCAGAAGCTCCCCAAATGAGTCCTTCCTCACTAAACAATATACTAACAATCACTTCTACTTTTAATGATAATTAGATATTACTTTTTTTAATAAAAAATTAATTTTACATAATAAAATAATATTTTTCCTTTATCTTTTATGTATCAATTTTAAACAAAATTTAAATTATGTTTATATATCATTTTTAAATTTCTAATATATTTAATTTTTTTTCAATTTAATTTTTTTAATTAATAGTTAAAACAGTCTATTATTAATATTTAATTTAGTATTTTCAAATGTATAACATAATTTTAATTTTTTTATACCTGGCATACCACCTGGTATACCATAAGGTATACCCGGCATACCAGTGGTATACCTTCAATTCTAGATTTAGGTATACCGATGGTATATCTGGTATACTAGAAGGTATACCCGGTATACCTTCAATTCTGAATTTAGGTATACCGCTGATATACCAGGTATACCAGTAGTATACCAAAATTCAGAATATCATTTTGAATTATAGATTTTGGTATACCACCGGTATACCTGGTATACCAAAATTCATAATACAATATGAATTCTGAATTTTGATATACCATTGATATACTTGATGTACCAGGTGATATACCATTGGTATACCTGATGTACCATGGTATACCGTGGTATACCTGATGTACCATGGTATACCATTGGTATACTGAATCTACCAGGTGGTATACCATTGGTATATTTGGTATACCAACGGTATACCTGTTATACCGGTAGTATACCAAAATCCAGAATATCATTTTCAATTCTGAATAACGGTATACCAAAATCCAGAATACAATCTCAATTATAGATTTTGGTATACCGCTGGTATACTGCAGATATACCAAAATCAAGAATAAATTTTAATTTTAATTATCATTCATAAAAAGAAAAAACAACAAAAAAACTTTCACTCTATCATATCTTACATTCTATCACATCATTTTGATTTAAACATGAGATTGGTTACTACTTTAATTTAATGGTTTAAATAAATAGTTTCAATGTTGAACTTCAGATGGTCATGGATCAATGCAATGTAGATAGCAAAAAAAAAAATCCTATTCCCACCATAAGTTTAGTTCTCAGCTTCCCATTGAAAAGCACAACTTAAAGCAATAGTTTCAGCCGTTCTAGGAGAGAAAAAAAAAGTAGCAGAAATCATAGAAATAGCCTAGATAAGAGTGTTAATTTGTGTCCTTTTCTAGCTATGATTTGATCATTCCTTAATTTTAATTCTGAATTTTGGTATATCATGTATACCAGTGGTATACCATAATTCAGAATTGAAATTATCTTTTAAATTTTGGTATACCAGGTAGTATATCAGGTATACCGTTCAGTATACCAAAATTCAAAATTGAAATTGTATTTTGAATTTTGGTATACCAAACGGTATACCTGGTATACCATGAATTTTGATATACTAGATGGTATACCAATTTTAAAAATTGAAAATATATTATGTATTTGAAAATATTTATAATAAAAATATTTTAAACCATTAATTTATAATCCAACACTCATGTTTGAATTGGATAAAAATCACAATTTTCACAACCATCCTTAACAAGATAATTGCAATCAAAATATAAATTTTACCTTACAAATTACAATTAATTTCTATTTGAAATTAACTTACATATATTGTCAAATAATAATCCATTATTGGCGCACTAATAAATATGATTGTTACATTTTGAGAATCTAATGGAACTACTTGAAATATTTGCAGAAGCAGTTTCCGCATCATTGCTAATCTTTGGACCTTTTTGAAAAAATGATGTTAGAGAGCGTTGGGACGATTGACTTTTTCTCGCTTGTTTCTTGGTTTTCTCTGCAGGAATTGTGTTAATATGCCCACTTTGGGACATTATCATGCTGCTGGAAAATGTCTCATCAGTGACATCCTTGGAATGCTCATCCACTCTCAAAATAGTAACACGAGTCTTCATTCAAAGAACACAAGTCACCTGACTGCGGACAAGTTATATTGCAGTCCTCAAAAGATCTTTTCATGCCTTCACTGCAAGCCTTTAAGGTAGCTTCTTCATCTGAAAAATGAACTATCTATCTCATACTACTGCACTTGTTTAACAGCTTGTCTTTTCATTAGAACAGACTGCAATATATTCTTAGACTTAGCACATTAAATTGATTAAAATTGAACTAACACGGCATTGCAGAAATCTGATTGACCAAAAAAAAAAACTCTCTCACACCAAGCGTCTGCTGGAAACCATGAATCATAGGAAGATATCTAGATGATAAAGATGGAGTGCTATGCTGGAGGATATCAGGGATTTCCACCAAACTTGTATAAACCAGAGCATGATCAGAACCTTCTAATTTGGTGCTCAGACCACCTTTCCACCTATGCATAGGGAAAACAGAAGATTTTAAATCATTGCCTTCGCCAGAAAAGGCAGCAGCATTATACAAATTAACATAAAAGAGATACCTTACTGTATTTCCAGGTTTCCATCGTTTATACTCTATCGATATATCGCATTCCTTAACATGACAAGTTACAAAGTTATGGCCTTGCAACTCATGCTCTTGGTGCAAGCATGATCCAGCACAAAGAATGTGGTCAATTGTAGTCCCATAATTAAATTGTTCAACTCCAGTATTTGATGGCCAGCATGTATATGCTTCTCTTCTGCATCATAATTCAGGATGCATTAACTAGGTGTCAATGCAATAATATTTCAAAAGGGAATTGAAAAAAATAAAATCAACTAATTATATAAGGATGAAGTACAGAGTGCAGAGTGAAATATATATTAAAAAAAATGGGAACTATTACAGATTGGATGATACTTCACTAACTAAACAGAGATAAATGGTCATGTAAGTAATGGTCGTTGGAAATTTAATAATAAGATACCAGAAAAGGAACCAAAAATTTCTTACAAGAGCCAAAACACATATTTACATATAAGATTAACAACAATAATTGGATTTTTAGATTAGCATGATGAAAGTTTTTGCAGGTGAGGATCATGGGTTTGACAACAGGACCCCCACACAGAAAGGGACAAAAAAAAGGAAAAATGGGATACCAAATTCAGGAACTTAGTTATCTAATATTTGTCGGCATTATTTTTCAGGTGGAACTGGTAGAGGGATCGTCTTACTTGGGGCAACCATTGCCATTCTCGATTACTCCATTGATATGGATAGAAGTGTTGGTTATTGGGTACATTGAATTTCAAAGAAACGCAGAGCTAGATCCAGAGAAGAGGCTGTACCCTGGAGGGAAGTTTTTTGATCCACTAGGTCTAGCAGAAGACCCAGAGAAGAAGGCTACCCTTCAATTGGCAGAGATCAAGCACGCTCGTCTAGCCATGGTTGCTTTCCTTGGGTTCGCTGTTCAGGCTGCTATTACTGGAAAAGGTCCTCTTAACAACTGGGCTACTCAATGATTTTCAAGAATGGAGGCAAATGGTCAGTTAATTCTTACATTCAAGATCTGAGCCATAGAAATCAAGAAAACGAAGGAACTGAAACTTATCCTCGGCAGAAGCTTGAGCCTAAACAGAGGGAGAGAACATGACGAAAATTGACCTAACAATTGAAGAAATGAATAGAAATAGAGTTAAAAATAAAAGTGGTATTTTTAAAAACATAAATTTAAAAAAAGGTATTTTTAAAACTGAAAAATTGATGGAGGTATTTTTAAAAAACAAAGTAAAAAAAAGTGTATTATGTGTAAATTCCTCATTAATTTATTAGGTCTATTTTGAAAACTGGACTAATATTTATTATATAAAGAGTATATCGAGAAGACCATATTTAAATATATCATATTTTTTAAAATAAATACTTATTTGTGAATATATCAAAATAAAAATACGGAGACTTATTTGTGAATGGTGTGAATTATGATTTGCAAAATGCTGAATGGAGCTATAAGTAAATGTAATTTTAGAATTTTAGTTGAAATTAGTGCAATGCTATTTTTGTTTTCTGTTCCAAGAATTAATAATATACCACAGGAATATATTAGATGAATGGAATAAAACTTTTTATGGTGCTTATATTATAATAGTTTTTCTTTTTAAATTGTCAATGTCCCCTCCAATTAAATTTACAAATTAATTATAATGGGGGGATTAAAAAGATGAATCTGCTTAAATATTAAGCATTCCATACCAACACCCACATGAATTGCTTTGTTGGGAATTTCACTATCTTGGAAATATAATTAATTCCAACAATGTAAGAACGTGAAATAGTTTTGTCTTCCTTCGTGAACCTTATGCATCTTTTTCCTCAACATGCATGTTAATTGATTAAGTTTTTCGAGATTCATGTTATTCGTAAAAATATTCAAAAAGTTTCTAATGTAATGGAGTACAAATGTATGTATAAGCTCTAGATTTTTTTTAAGGGGAAAATCTGATGTTTATAAACTAAAAAAATTCAAATACGGAGAGTGATATCATCCCAAAAGCAAAACTGATCAAACAAGCATGAAATTCTAGCTAATTTATGAGTTTCTATTTTATTTATCCTTTTAATTCAAACAATTTCAACATCTTTTCTATTCGATAAAAGAGTTTTACAATCTAAAATAATTGAGCCATTCAACTAAACTTCATAATGATAACCAAACTTATTAGCACTCCAAAATTAATTAAATAATGACAACCAAACTTCTTAAATTCATACCGAGATATTATTAGTATTGAATATTTTATTCAAATTGTCGTATGATACTTTTTTAGTGACTGACCGTTATATAACATTAATGACTTATCTATTAAATATATTTTACAATTTTTAACTTTTCATACCGATCAAGAAAATAAATAATTATTAGAATTTATAACATTTTCATTATAATTAATTAAAATATTATTTTATAATTATATATTTCACTCTACTAAATACCTCTTTTTTAATGCATACATAAAGACAAAATAAAAAAAAATGTATTTTTTGAAATTTGAAAATTTTCAAGTTGAATAAAACAAAAGAAAATTCTCTCAAGTTAGGTGAAATGAATAGAGTAGTAAAATCAGATATCATATAAAGATGCTTAACTATATTATGTAAGCTCTTTAATCTCTTCTATACTCAAACTGTCCTTTCAGTTTCTCTTCTAACATAAATTGACTTGACTTTTAGAGAACCTTTTAGCCAAAATTTATCAATATTTTTATTTTTTAAGCGATCGAAAATTACTAAAATTATCAAATAATAACATATAGTAATTTTCATAAAATTATATCAGGACTTTCTATCGTAAAATTGACAATTATTAGAAGCGAATAAGACAAATTTATCTTAAAATTGTCTATGAACAGGAGTGCATATGAGAAATATTTTTAATTTCTCAATGGACCGACTAAATTTTGCCAATTATATAATAATGGACATGCATCAAGCCATTCTCAATCTTATGTCATATAAATGATTATTGTAATATATTCATAGAGAAGAACATACAGGAAAATTGTATATCTAGAATATATATAATAAGAACAGAAAATACCAAATTTTCTTGGAATCTTTCAAGTAAATCAAACCATAAAGAGACTTTCAAACACTCAAAATCTCATCATATATCTTGTTGACTTCATATCATAAACTGATTATCAATCCTTTTGCCAAGAAAAACCCAATTCCAATGGCTTCAAAATCAAATCAACTTCACTTTGTTTTGGTACCCTTATTTTCTCCAGGCCATATTATTCCTATGGTAGACATGGCCAAGCTTCTGGCAAGCCATGGAATTGTGGTTACACTATTAACTACACCTCTTAACTCCATCAAATTCGCTTCAACGATTAACCGTTCAATTCAATCTGGTCTTAAAATCCACGTTCTTCAGCTTCAGTTTCCTTCGATTGAAGCTAATTTACCTGAGAATTGCCAAAACATGGAAAATCTACCCTCCAGGAACCTCGTCAGGAACTTCTACAATGCTGCAAACATGCTTCAGGATCAATTCGAGCAAGTATTCGAAACCTTACAGCCTCGTCCAAGCTGCATAATCTCCGGAAAGAACCTTCCCTGGACGGTAAGAACTGCTCAGAGATTCGAAATCCCAAGAATTTTCTTTGATGGAATGGGGTGCTTTGCATTCTGCTGCACTCACCAGCTTGAGCTTTCTAAAGTTCATGAAAATGTATCAAAGTTTGAGCCTTTTCTGGTGCCCGATCTTCCTGATCTAATTGAGCTAACCCGAGCTAAATTACCCGAGATTCTGAATTCCGAGTCTCAGGATTTAAGAGATGTTAGAGATAATATGAAAGTAGCAGATGCCATAGCAGATGGGATAGTAGTAAATACATTTGAAGAGCTTGAATCAGAATATGTGAAACTATACAAGAAAGTTAAAGGTGAAAATGTTTGGTGTATAGGTCCAGTTTCCGGCTGCAACAAATTGAAATCAGACAAAGCTGAAAGATGCCAAAACGAAAAGAATTCAGTAGATGAAACTGAGCTGCTGAATTGGCTTGACAAAAGGGAAAATTGTTCAGTAATTTATGCCTGTTTGGGCAGTATCTGTGGCCTCACAACGAGCCAACTCGTGGAGCTTGGTTTAGGCCTAGAACAATCAAACCATCCATTTATATGGGTAATAAGAGGAGGTGAAAAAACGGCAGAACTAGAAAATTGGATTTCAGAACAAAGATTTGAAGAAAGGATCAAAAGCAGAGGACTATTAATAAAAGGATGGTCTCCACAAATTCTGATACTGTCACATTCTTCAGTAGGAGGATTCTTAACACATTGTGGATGGAATTCTACACTAGAAGGAGTATCTTTCGGCGTTCCGATCGTTGCCTGTCCTTTGTTTGCTGAGCAATTTTACAATGAGAAGTTGGTTGTTGATGTGTTGAGAATTGGAGTTAGTGTAGGAGTAGAGGAGGCTGTGAAGTGGGGACTTGAACATGAGTTTGGGTTGGTTATGAAGAGAGAGCAAGTGAAGAAGGCTATTGATTTAGTAATGGATAAAGGGAAAGAAGGAGAGGAGAGAAGGAAAAGAGCTAAAAAGTTAGGAGATATTGCTAAAATGGCTATTGAAGAAGGTGGCTCTTCTTATCTCAACTTGGAAAGTTTGATCCAATTTGTTCAGCGTTCCATCAAGAATCATGTTTGTTCATACTCGGAAGAGGTTTGTGGATGATAAGCTGTGTGAATTTCCTTGTCATTCTTGTAATCAAAATAAATACCCAAATTTTTTCAATCTAGGGATATGAATAAGAATTAACTTTGTTTTATATGGCAATTTTACACAAATACATAACTTTGGTCTTAACAAATATATATATATATATATATATATATATATAACAGTTGCAATTGAATATTCAATCAAATATTTTAATTATCAGTATCCACTTTTAATTAGAAAGGTAAACTTAAATATCCAACTGGTAGGCATTAATTATTCACATTATTTTGCTCATGAATTTTAGTTTAATGCTGCTGTTCCCATTCATGTACACTTCCTGTTCTATCGATTTTTTAAGGTAACAAAAAAATATATTTGTTATGTTGAAAATACATGGTTTCAATTGGGCTTAGAAGCATCAGTAACTGAGTTCAATTATTTATTTCAAAGCTCATAAATTAAGGGCGAAAATAGGGCTTTTGGGCTGTGGTTGGGTTTTACATCACCAATTAATAAATTGGAACTTTCAACAGAATTACTAAAATGAACAATTTGGGCTACATAGTGCCTATTAGCCTATAAAGACCTGTTTGAAACCCGACAAGGTTAGAACCAGTGACCCGATTTAGGGTTGAAACTGAAGTCACCGATTCAGATTTGATAATATATGAAATTGAACTACATCTTTTTCCCAAATATTCAGCAACAGTTTGGACAAACTTCAGAATTTGACATATTTAGGACTAAATTTGACCTGTTCGATTTGGGTCCGATGCGGGAGAAAAATAAAATATTTTTATAATAAATCATTTTGTAAAGGCAAAACGTAAAATTTAATTTTTAAATTTTAATATTCTTATATATTGGATTCTTATAGTTTCGAAATTACACATTAATTTTTCTAAATTTTATGTGTTTACATATTAAATTTTTATATTTTTAAAACTATATAATAGATTTCTGAATTTATTTATTATAACGTATTAAATACAAATAGATGTTAAAAATAACAATATTATATTAAAATATATGCGATTTTAACCGAGTACGCGTTAAGACTACCATTTGTATCATTTATTTTGTACTTAATGTATTTTTTTTTTGAAATATTCAGAAACTTAATACATAATTTCAAAATATAAAAATTTAACGTGCAAAATCTTTTGCATTAAAATACATTACTGATTTTTTCCTTTTGCAAATGGAATCTGAAGGATACGAAAGACAACAAAAGCATATGTCGACTTCTCCTTGACCATATTCAAGTAGACTTAAGCACAACTTGAGTTGTTTAAAATCTTGTGTGTGTAAGCACATACGTCAGTTTCTAAATTTAGTTTATAATAGAATACTCCATCTCCATGTAACAAGCATTAATAATTTCTATCATCATATTCACTCTCTGAATTTTACGTCTCCTCAGTTCTTCAAAGATTTTTTTTTTCTTTTTTTTTGGAAATAATTCTTCAAAGATTGTTGCTTCCATGGCTTCAGAATCTGACCCATTACACTTTATCTTGTTTCAATATCTGGCACAAGGTCATCTGATCCCCATGATTGACATAGCCAGATTGTTAGCTCAGCATGGAATTATCATAACAATCATAACAACACCCATCAATGCAAGTCGCTGCAAAGAAACTATTAACAGAGCCGGAGAAACAGGCCTCAAAATTCAGTTAATCGAAGCCAAATTTCGTGTAGAAGAAGCAGGATTACTAGAAGATTGCGAGACTTTGGACTCGTTACCTTCACTGGGCTTGGCCACAGTTCTTTTCAGCAACTAAATTGCTAGCAGAACCGGTTGAAAAATTGCTTAAAAACATAAATCCAAGACCTAATTGCATCATATCAGATACAAGTTTGACTTACACAAGCCAAGTTGCTACTAAGCTTCAAATCCCAAGAATTGGTTTCAGTGGAAGTTCTTGCATTTGTATGTTATGTATGGATAGAGTTCACAAGTCCAGGTTGCTTGAAACTCTAAAATCCGAATCTGAATACTTCCCTGTTCCTGATTTTCCTCACAATATCCAGTTAACCAAACGGCAAACTAGCTACTGATAGTAGTGTGTTTATTGGGCCGGTCGCAGAAGCTGAAAAGGTCACATATGGGATTATCATGAACACTTCCAGAAGCACTAGCTGCTGATAGTAGTGTGTTTATCGGTCCCGTTGCACTAAACAACAAGCATAGCTTGGATAAGATTCAAAGAGGTAATAACAAGGCTACAATCCATGAATCCCACTGTTTAAAATGGCTTGACACCCAAAAATCAGTTTCTGTTTTGTATGTATGCTTTGGTAGCCTCTGTAATTTAGTAACTCCACCGTTGATTGAGCTTGCTTTGGGCTTAGACGCATCAAGTACACCGTTCATTTGGGTCATAAGAGGAGGCGCAAAGTCAACAGTGCTCGAAAAATGGATAGAAGAAGAAGGCTTTGAGGAAAGGACCAAAGGGAAAGGGCTCATACTGAGAGGATGGGTACCCCAAGTAGGGATATTGTCCCATAAAGCAATTGGGGGATTCTTAACACATTGTGAGTGGAATTCAACACTTGAAGGGATAAACGCAGGCCTACCAATGGTTACTTGGACTCTTTTTGCCGATCAATTTTGCAATGAAAGGTTAGTTGTTGATGTGTTAAAGATTGGTGTAAAGGTCGGGGCTGAGTTTACTATGGTTTGGGGAGAGGAAGAGAAGACTGGAGTTTTGGTCAAGAAGGAAGATGTTGTTAAGGCCATGTTGAATGTAATGGATTCAGGAGAGGAAAGTGAAGACAGAAGAAATAGAGCAAAAGAGCTGAGTATGAAGGCTAAAATATCAATGGAGGAAGGTGGGTCTTCTTATCTCAATTTGAAATTATTTATAGAAGAGAATAAGCACCTAGCAAGAAGCAAGTATTCAGCTTAATTTGGTTTGGCGTTCATATGCGTCAGTGTATGATACATCCTTCTTGAAGACCAAAAAGAAAACCTTACAATTCTGCTATATAGGCTGAACAAGAAAGGCACATCGGCTGCATAACCAGCAAGCTATTGACCAGCAAAATTTCTTAAAACTCCACCAGCAGTAGCCTTGGAAATACTGCCCCTCATAACACCATCAATATTAAGAGTGGCACAGTCACTAGAAGCAGCAATCCAAGTATCCAACCTATCCAATCCTCGTGGGTAAGAGAAGTGCCCAAGCCCAGCTCAAGACTGCTGTAAGCACTAATGCAAGTAGAAGCAGCATTGAGAATAGTCCAGATTTTGATTAATGCTTGATGATTGATGAGTTTTCTTAAAGTAATTTTATTTTTTTATACAGTAATATTTTTACAATATTAATAAAATTTTTTAAATAATATTATTTAAAAAATGAATCACAATTTTTTTTATTTTTTATTATTTATCTTGTCCTATTTTAATAATATTAATGCCAGTTAGGCACCTTAACTTCAAAAAAGCATTGTGTGCATTAACTATTATATTGCTATTGCAATGTACATAATAATGGGATAAGAGAACTTGATAAAATATTTGAGATGATACCAAATACTTAATGTTAAGTAAAATTTATTATCTACTTTGCTCGTCTCTCAACGGTAACAAATTCTGCCATTTAAGGAGATCCATTTTTCTCCCTCCCTCTTTGTTTTTCTGAATTTTTTTTTTCTCTTATTCCTTACATTACGTTCTTCAGTGAAAAAATTTTGGAATTGCTGTCGGCATTAAATCTGCAAATTCAAAATGCCATAAGCTTTAAACCTAAATAATAAATGAACCACCGACATATTTTAAAATAATATTAAAAAAGGATGATTTTTAGAAGACTATATAACATTAAATGAAAGATCTAAATCCTTTTACATAATCTTCCGTTAATTTTTATTATTTTTATTAGGATTAAAAAATAATAAATAAATTTAAATTTAGTATTAAAATAAAATCTGATTGATTTTAATTTTATTAAAAAAATAAATTAAAAAAATAAATAAATAGAATTTATATTTTAATTAAAAGTGACAGGTAAAAAAAGAATTGAGAAAATATTATATTAACCTAATCTGTCATGTCCAAAAACCAACAAAACATAACTGTTGCTCATCACATTGATCCAAGTATATACTGACCACAACTTGAACTATCTTGACTTGATAGTACAAATTTTATTTGAATTGTCCAAAATCTTGAGTATGTAAGCATTTACGTCAGTTACAAATTTAATTTTGAAACATTTGTTTCCTTTACCACTTTCTTCTTTAAATAGAATATCCCATCAAGGGAACTTTAAAGATAATATTTTTCCATCACACTCGATCTCTATTTTTCCTATTCGCTCAACTCTTGAAAGATTTAGAAGCTTCAAGATTTGATTTTGTTGTTGTCATGGCTTTAGAATCTGACCCATTACACTTCATCTTGTTTCCATACCTAGCACAAGGCCATCTGATCCCCATGATTGACATAGCCAGATTGTTAGCGCAGCAGGGAAATATCAGCACCATAGTAACAACACCCATCAATGCAAATCGCTGCAAAGAAACTATTAACAGAGCCGTAGAATCAGGCCTCAAAATTCGATTAATTGAAGTTGAATTTCCAGCAGAAGAAGCAGGATTACCGAAAGGTTGCGAGACTTTGGATCTGTTACCTTCGCTGGGCTTGGCCGGACAGTTCTTTTCATCAACCAAATTGCTAGCAGACCCAGTTGAAAGATTGCTTCAATACATGAATCCAAGACCTGATTGTATCATATCAGATACGAGTTTGCCTTACACAAGCCAAGTTGCTACTAAACTTCAAATTCCAAGAATCGGTTTCTGCGGAAGTTCTTGCATTTGTATGCTATGTATGGATAGAGTTGACAAGTCCAGGTTGGTTGAAACTCTAAAATCCGAATCTGAATACTTCACAGTTCCTGATTTTCCTCACAATATCAAATTAACCAAACAGCAACTGCCAGCAGCAATTGCTACTAATAGTACCTTGTATATGGGACAAGTCGCGGAAGCTGAGAAGCTCACGTATGGGATTATAATGAACTCTTTCGAAGAATTGGAGCATGAATTTGTCCAAGAATACAAGAAGGTAAGAAAAGGTAAGGTTTGGTGCCTCGGTCCGGTTTCCCTAAGCAGCAAACATGGCTTGGATATGGTTCAAAGAGGTAATGACAGGGCCACGATACAAGAATCCCATTGCTTAAAATGGCTTGATATCCAAAAACCAGTTTCTGTATTATATGTATGCTTCGGTAGCCTCTGTAATTTAGTAACTCCACAATTGATTGAGCTTGCTTTAGGCTTAGAAGCATAATATACACCATTCATTTGGATCATAAGAGGAAGCGAAAAATCAGCAGAACTCGAAAAATGGATGGAAGAAGAAGGTTTTGAAGAAAGGACCAAAGGAAGAGGGCTTATAATAAGAGGATGGGCACCTCAAGTAGTGATATTGTCACACAAAGCAATAGGAGGATTCTTAACACATTGTGGATGGAATTCAACACTTGAAGGGGTAGCTGCAGGGGTTCCCATGATTACTTG
The DNA here is from genome assembly GCA_037975025.1 of Excoecaria agallocha. NCBI lineage: Eukaryota > Viridiplantae > Streptophyta > Magnoliopsida > Malpighiales > Euphorbiaceae > Excoecaria > Excoecaria agallocha. The sequence goes on along the minus strand of JBBPFJ010000040.1, from coordinate 682,458 downwards.
GCCGTTATTTGCTGATCAATTTTGCAATGAAAGGTTAATTGTTGATGTGTTAAAGATTGGTGTAAAAGTTGGGGCTGAGGCTACTGTGGTATGGGGAGAGGAAGAGAAGATTGGAGTTTTGGTACAGAAGGAAAATGTTGTTGAGGCTGTATTAAAGCTAATGGATTTAGGAGAGGAAAGTGAAGATGGAAGAAATAGAGCAAAAGAGTTGAGTATCAAGGCTAAAACAGCAATGGAGGAAGGTGGGTCTTCTTATCTCAATTTGAAATTATTTATAGAAGAGATTAAGCAACTAGCAACAACCATGCTTTCAGCTTAATTTGATTTGGTTTTTCTTATCTATCAGTGTATCATTTAGCAAGTTGATTATGTTATTATCTTACTAAGGCTTAATACATGAAAATGACGGTGACTCGTATATCACTTATAAGAAGTCGGTTTTAAGAGAACATTTTTTATCAGAAAGTATATTAAACTTATAAAAATGTATCAAAAAAGTCATTTAACCCGAATACATTCCACATCCGACTAGAGAGCACAAGAAATATGACTACTGAACAATCACCCTTATCAACACGTGAATAGCCATTTAACATATAATATGTCCGATTTGGAATTATATTAATAGATAATTGCTGAATTATCATGTCACATGTATATTCCAATCGGAAGTATGGAATGGATTTCAATCAAAATTATATTTTTTTATATTAAGTTACTTGTTTATTCAAAAATTATTTTTATATGATTGACTTATTTCAAATATTATAATTTATTGATGTAAATAGAATTATTCGCTCCGTTTTTTTATCTGTTATTTTTGAGTAAAATCAAAATTTTATTTATCTGTTATTTTTAGACTTTCAATAAGTGACTGATAAAAAAAATAAGAGAGCAATTCGTAAAATGACCATTCACTTCGCACTTTTTTTGCAATCTTGGCCATCAACATATCGATGGCCAGAAACTTTAATTTCCAAGAAGCATATATTAGAATAAGAGTCTGTGCCAAATTAATCAAATTGAGCAAAACTTGACTAAAATACTCTTGAGCCACTAAATTAATAAATTGGGGTAAAGGCACTTTTTTTCTATTTTTCTCTTAGTCAGCTTAATAATGACACGAGTAAATATAAGTTCTGGTAATGATAATGAAGAATGAGAATCGGTTTCATAGCAATTGGAGTATTTTAAATCAAAACAACATAATTTAAGGGAAAACATTTTTATTTTGCATATTTTAAAGGCAAATTTGCCACATTTCAGCTCTTCCTCTTCCTCTTGCAATTGCCAATTACCATATTCTATAAAAACCTAGCCTATTCCTTGTCGTCTCGTCTACTCCTTTCGAGGTATGTTATTTCTTTGGTATTTAATTTTGATTTTGTGTTAGTCTTTATAACATCATATTGATTTTCTGAAATCTAGATTTTAGTTCAACTTTATTTCTTAGGGCGTTTGAGGATATATTTTACTAGTTAGCACAAATTGGTATGATAATTGCGGGCATTTACTGAGAATTATAATCATGTTTAGCTTATACCAAAACAAGAAAACTAAACCATATAATTTCCTTGATAAATGCTGTGTTTTTTCTTGCAATGGCTTGCACGTCTGTTTTCTTGATAAATGCTGTAATCGAAAACCAGAACTCAACTACCAGTTCTTAACTACCTTAATTATAACTTGTTCTATTGGGATCCTTCTGGGGACCAAAAACTGGTGACTAAATACAAAAATGGTGTCGATCAAATCAAAAACTGTTTCAAAAATGAAACATTAGAGTCAAGATTGGATCATAAATCTTCCGAAAAAAATTAAATGTAAAGAATAATTTTTATATAGGAGAATTGAAGTTTTGTAAATGAAGAAACGTTAAAGGGTCATATACATATATATTAGATATTGAAGATACCGAAATAATAATAATAATAATAATAATAATAATAATAATAATAATAATAATAATAATAATAATAATAATAATAATAATAATAATAATAATAATAATAATAAAACAATATCCCACTAGCTTGCTTATTTAAACAAATCAGAAAGGAAAAAAAAACATGATTGTTGAATTTGTAATGATGTGATCGAGTGTTACCAGAGTGTTACCAGAATTAACGATTAACTACCTTTGAAATATTTGATAGTTATTTATAATTTGAAAACATTATAAAGCTCATATATATAATTCTCATTTTTCCTAAATAAATAGATAAAAACTTGAATTGATTTTGAATTTGATACTGTATAATACTATATTTTTACTGTTGACTTTTTAAATGAACAATTTGCAATCCTGAAAAGTCAAGAATTGTACATTTATTAAGATTTGGAATAAATAAATTTATCCTTAATCAATTGAATTCTTCATATTTTGATAAACTCAAAGTCCACATAAAATATACATGTCCTCAATATTTAGGAGACAGGACCCCAGAAAATGGGAAATCATGGCCATGATTTTACAATTAAGGTGGACATTGTCTAGAGCCACTGCAACTAAATTCCAATTTCTTTCAAAAACCTTGAAAGAAAATACCCCACAGAACATTATTGGTAAAAATCAATTTACAAATACTATTTTCTATTTCAAAAATAATAAGTATTATCTGAAGCCTGTGATCTCTAGTTCGAATTATGTGGTTGCAACATCTTTGTCAAAAGAATACAGCTCAACAAAGAAAAGCTCTCAATTTCAATGTATCTCAAACAAAAATACCATGTAAGCACCAAAATGAGCAGAGAACTTTAAATTTTCGGACCTCTCTAACCCTCGAAAGCTACATAGTAAGGTCTTCATTTAGAGCTTTAAGTTTTAGATTCTTCTGAGATCTGAATATATGGATTGATATAAAAGTTTAAAAAGGAAATAGAAAAGAAAGATTAACCTGCTGTTCTTCATTCACCCAAGCTGGATCATGTACTGGAGGATATCTGTAGTCAACAGATGCATCAAAATTGTCTTCAATTGTTGTCGTAGAAGCATCAGTGACACAAATATCAGAGAGATTAATGATGAGCATGGCACTGTCTCTTGATTCAGGCTTCCAAGATCAAGCCATCTTTTGGCGCTCAACCAGAAAAGAGTTTGTTTCTTTCATCAGCTTAAGAATAAGAGACCCTTATATCCGATAGGGCTTGCTTTACAGATCAATTGCACTAAAGGAATAAATTGAATCTCATTAAACCCCATGAGAGCTTCTGAGAGAGGTTCCTCTCTCTTCTTTTCCAACACACCTGATCAATATAAGAAGAAACTACCAAATTAATTAGCCATTGTATATAGTTTTCAATCTGTATAATTGGACCACAGAATTTTAGTCATTTGTTTACTTTTGCTTTTCATTTTGTAAGCCACACTCTTCACCCCTTCCATTGTGCAATCCATGTAATTGAACCAAGACACTTTCAGTCATTTTCACACTTTGTAATCTAACCTTTCCACTCTCTTCATGCTTCAGTTTATTGGTTTATTGGCAAGTGTGCCATGACGGCCCAAAATAACAAGATCAAGAAGTTTTCTTCTGGCATCATACACTGGATTAGGATCAATCAAACAACCCCTCTCATATGCTTCTCTGAGAAAAACAGTATGTCTCTTCCCTTTGGTAGACAAATAAAATATGCCTGGATGATCCAAAAACAAATCCCTTATATTCAAATCAATTCCAAAACATTTCCTAAAATGGCTGATCTTCTCCACTTCCACCTTCTTTTCCACCGTCAAACTCAAAAATTCATGCACAATTGCCACTGCTCGTTTTTCCAAACTCATTGGTAGTCTCTTAGATGTCTTCTCCCCCAACTCCTCATACGACCCCACATAAGGCATTTTTTGCCACTCCTTGACCTTAGTTTTGAAATTCTTACTCAATCTCATTCCTGGAGGATACTGATGATTAAAACTAAATTGAATTTCTGTTCTATCAAGACTGCAATCCTCCTTACAGCACTCAATCATCCTCCAATTTTCTACTGCAGCTGTAAAATGGTTGTTAGGAATATCCTTCACCAGCTTCAAAATATGTGTATTGGGCTCATGAGCATCACACAGTCTAAAAAGATGTGGGTTTTGAGATATCACTGAATCCTCAAAATCATCAGGAAGGCCCAGCTCCCTCCAAACCTTAAAGATGGCACGAAGTGGCAATGATTTGGAAGTGGAAATTGATAAAAGCCGTATCAATCGATCAACTACAACAGGCAAGGAATCACCAATAGCCTCTGCTTCTAGATAAGAAATTTGGAGAGCAGCATCAGTTAATTTGCAGAAGGTTCGAGAAACTATAGGGTCATAAAAGATCTGAAAGATGTGTGGGTATCTCCGAAGAAAAGAGACTGCACCTCTGTTAAGGTGAAGCTTTTGGGACAGTCTAGAAAGGAAATCAACTGAAACTGATGGACTGCTGTTGGTACGGTTTGCAAGGATGAGATCTTGGATGGCAATAACTTTGAAAAGATTTTTATACTTGTCCATCAATTTCTCAAGTGTAGGATCTCTAACTCTTGATGCTACATACTGAGCAGAGGTTGTTTTTGATCTTATAGTCATAGACAGAGTAAATGGGTGCTCTAAAACATATTTAAAGATCTGCCTTCTCATGCTAGTTGCAAATTTGCTTTCTTTGTGAAGTTTAGATCTCTCCAAAACTTTCAACAAAGAAGTGAAAAGCGTAATAGCTAGTGCAGGTTATCTCCATTTGGCGCTGATTAACCCCAAGCTACCTGCAGGTTCAAACAACTATCATAGCATCACTTGAAGTTCATATACCCACAAAATGATTATAAGAGCAAACCTACTGAAAGCCATAGTAATGTATATAGGCATAACATACAAACTCACTCTGAATGCGTCACCAGCAGTCCTCAAGAAGCAAGTATGACCAGCATAAGTATATGTGGACCCAATTTTCTCTAACTCCATAAATTGCACCTGATTCAAAAAATTGGTAGTATCAGATATGACAGTGAGAAAGCTTTCTCCAAGATTATACTTCAGTAAGTTTCTATATAACACATTCACTAAATGATCTCATAGCTTTTCCTATATAACACATAATATCAAGACATGCCAACACACAATCAAACATGCATTTTATAGATCCTTAGCATTAAAGAGCCTAAAACAAGTGCAATGATTACTAACACTAACAGCCACCCTAGGACGAATCTACCATCCATTCATGTTGGGAATCCTGTTCAACATGACAAAGCAAATAGTCATACACTCTTGTTCTTGTGCTACCAAATAAAAAGGCCCCAATCATCATAAGTTGTGATCTAACATGCTCCTGTTATGAGTGCATGAATGCTATATATCCATCTATTATAACAAACATCTCATTCAAAATATAGAACGAATAGAATACAATCATTTGTTCCTATTTTACAATAAAGAAAAAATTTCGTAAAACAAGTATTTGAAATAATATATTCATAAAGGAATTTGAAATAATGGAAATCGTACATTTATTAAATTGTAAAACAATTATGATTATCCACTGACCTAGTATTGAAGCTAGGAAAATGTTGAGAGATCCACTTTTATTGCCTATCTTAAAAACTGAATTGTCTTCTATGGATAGTTCCTACAGATCATAAGAATCCTAGCATAAGAATACATCCAACTATTATAAACAACCGATCAACCTAATAGAATTTTAATGAAAATCCGGCAGAAACTCACCTAAAAATTAATTAAACTCCCTACTAGTAAACACTGTTCTATGGCTCTTATCAATTTGATGGGATAGTAATTCGATTATATATCTTTTTGTACTTAATTATTGTCAAGATAGTAATATACTAGCATATGATTTGATTTCATTATATAGCTTTACATTATTTAGCAGAAATAGAAAAAAAAATAATACTTTAAACACATACTCTTTAATTTTTATGCCTTTAACAAAAACAAGCATCAACTAAGCAAAACTAGCTGTATTTCATAATGCTTTTTATTTTTATTATTTTCTAATCACGACCTTATTATTTTTATTATTTCATAATGCCTTTCCCAAAAACTATTGCAGTGCACCAGCAGCCAATATTTGATATTAAAAGCAACAAAACCAAAGAACATATTAAACAGAACACCAATAAGCTAGAAAGATAAACACAAACAACAGCTCAAAATGGTGAACAATGAAAACAATTGAATTAGACATGGACAAAAACAGAGATACAGGAGATTGGACGTACAGAGCATCGGTGGCTAGACCAGAGAGACCGGGAAAGAGCCAATCGTGAATTTTAGAGATTAGCTGGAAATCAGTAGCGATAGTTAGGAGCTGAACATCGAGTCGCCGATCACTTGCTATGGCGAAGCAGTTCTTGCCTACCGTGGCTATTAGGGCACTCCCGTTCTACTCGAAGATCTGCAATTGCCATAAATCAGATGAAACATATGATTTCCACACAGAAAAATTACGGATTTAACGTGAGAGAGGACGGAGAAACTCACCGACATCGGTATTGTGATGCAGAGAGTAGAGTGAAGAAAAAGAAAAAGAAATGTAAAATAAGAATAAAAATGTCAGAATTTGGCGGTTCAATTGAAACATCAAGTGATGAATGAAGGATTCGAGCTCGGTTTTAGAAGAATTAGATGAGGAAAGAGGAAGAACGCGAGAGAGAGGGCAGGAACAGTCGGCTGCAAAAGAGAGGAGTAGAGAGAATCAGTGTGAGAACAAGCGATGGCGAGAGAAAGAGGCAGAGTGGGCGGGGTAGGTGGCGGCGGCGATGTACGGCCAGCAGCTCTGGTGGAAGAAGATGAGAGAGAGAGAGAGAGACAACGGAACATGTAGGCTGCAAACAGAGAAATAGGGAAATATGTTTTAACAGCTAGCGCAAAAATTATTGGGACATTTATTTAAATAATATATTTTAAAAAATTATTTGCGTAATTGATGTGTGTTAGAAAATATTTACACTTTTGGAATATAGATCTGAAACTGCTGTTATATGAAGTGATTTTATCAGAAGCTGAAAAGAAAAGGCCCAATTTCAGACTGAAACCGCTGGATATAGAAGCGGTTTCAGAGTCTGAAACCACTTTTGTATCCAGCAGTTTCAGTCTAAAATTGGGCCCACCCTCCATTCTTCTGCTGAAAGAAAATTTTCTCCGCACCTATATATAAATGTTGCCAATCGCTTTCAATTGCACATTATCAATTTATATTTCTTATCATACATTTGATAAATTACGAAAATATTTTTTTAGATTAATAATATATTTTAAACAGTATTCTGAAAACGTAAATATAATTTAATAAATTTTGATTTGTAATTTAATATTATTAATTTAAGGTTGCTTATATAATAATTTTAAATTTATTAACTACAATGCATAAGTAAATTTAGAAGTTTGAGTAACAAGTTACGAAAAATACTGTGGTACTCTTAAAATAATGTAAGCTAATAAATTAAATATATTTATTTTTTATATTATATATAAAAAAAATCGTTATAGAAATTATGAATATGTGTTGATATTATTACTATTATCGTTTTTGTTGTTAAAATTATATATATTTTGTTAGTTAGTAATTTTCTAATATTATTATTGTTATTATTATTAATAATAGTGTAGTAATTAATTTTATTATTGTTACAATATAATAATAATAATAATAATAATAATAATAATTATTATTATTATTATTATTATTATTATAGAAATTATTGTAGATATTAATATTGTTATTGTTATTAAATTTTTTAAAATTATTATTATTATTATTATTATTATTATTATTATTATTATTACAGTAGATATTAATTTTGTTATTGTAATTAAATTTATGATTATTATTATTATTATTATGTAAATTTAAATATATATTATAAAATTATTTCAACTGTAGGTTATTGAAAGATGTCGATATATACTGATTTTTATGTGCACACGAAAGGAGAAATTAGTGTTGGAGCATCGGATTTTCAATATGACGTATCTGGTGCGAATGCTATTACAAGGAGGATGAGAGTTAAAAATAGGCCGACTCTTCCGAAATTGATCCCTAAAATTCACGTGAAATTGGGTTTAGGTATGAATGACGTGATTGCCAGAATTATTTATAAGAGTCCAATGTACAAACGAATATCGTTATGTTGGACGTCGGTTGATTAGGTGAAAGATGATGACATAGATATAATTTATGATAATTTAAGGAGATATGATAATTACAATTTGGTGAAATTAATTGTTGTGCTTGGTGAGGAGGGTGTAGGAGCCAATAGACCAACATATGAACACAGATATCAATTTAGAAGTGAGGCTGTGGAGAGAGAAAATCTTGAGGCAGGTCATCATCAATTGTTTAATGAAATTTTGCCTAGTCAGTCTACACAGTTTATCAGTCATCAAGATAATGATAGATGGAATGGTGATTTAATTGGAACTCAGACAAGCATAAATTCAGGAGAAGGTCAATCACAACGATCAGTTAGTCATGTACTTGATGGAAGAATGAGTCAATCCAGACGGTTAATTACTCGAATGGTGGTGATTTTTTTAGTAAATCACTTTTTGAAAATAGACGAAAAAGTCGTTCAACGGAGAGAAATTTTGTTCAAATAAGTGGTGCAGAGCGAGGTCATGTTACACAGCTCGACAGTGAACCTAGGCATTCTATTCCCCATATCCCAGATGTAAGCCGTCGGTGTTCTGTTTTTCATGTACCTGCCGATAGTCAACGACGTTCCAGTTCACATGTTTATGATGACAGTCAACGCCATTCTATATCCCATATTTCTGATATCAATCAACAGCCTTATACTCAGCAGGTTACAGATGTATGTGCTAGTCAGCAATGATAGTCTTATAATCGGAGAGATGTTGATTTACTATTTGATAATATTTTTGGCAATACTCAAAATATGAATGGGGGAGTCACGGATGGAGGACCAAATCTGATTTTTCACGTGGACTGGAGGGCAAAATCTGCAACATTTGAAATCGTTGCAGACTGTAGCGATTTCAGAGTCTGAAATCGCTACAGTCTACAACGGTTCAGATGTGGCAGCTTTCTGTCCTCCACGCGCTCTGACGCCTTCTGACAAAACCACTTCATGTGGCAGGGATTTCAAATTCACACCTCAAAAGTGTAAATATTTTCTGATATACATCAATTACGTAAATAATTTTTTAAAATACATTATTTAAATAAATGTCCCAAAATTATTACGCTTCCACATTCCAACTATTTAAAATTTTGCACAAAAATTTTTAATAAACAAATAATAATAATAATAATTATTATTATTATTAAAAGGTAAAAATTTTAGAATAAAATTTATTTAACAGTGAGATTAACTAATAAAAAGCTGTAGGCTCCTAATTATCTACTAGGTGTAATCAATTTTCGAATCCAATAAAACGTTGGCCATACAAATTAATGTTTGATTGTGTTTTTATATAAAAAATGTATGTATCTATTAAATTTTAGTTGTATAAAAATACTAATAAATTATTATTATTTAATAACGAAAATATCGTTAACCATAATAATAATAATAATAATAATAATAATAATAAATTTTAAATAAAAAAATAAAATCAAAATCAATTTTGTATTATAAGTTATCGTGGATTAATCTTAAATCTTATCTAAAATTATTTGGTAATATGATATATATTATATACTGATCGATTTGGATTTAGATAATAAAAAAAATACAAGTTATATGGATTGAATTTGTATATCATTTCAAAATATGATAAATTTTTATTTTAATGTTTATAAAATAATAAATTATATATATATATAATTAAAAATTGGGCGTATAAGTAAAATATATTAATTATTTTTTATAAAAATTATATATAATTTAAATGGCAAAATATCTAGTCTAGTTTTTACTGTTTATTTGGCCAAAAATGATAGTTGTCTTTATCTTGTAAATAATTTTATTAAAAAAATAAAAATTAAATTTTAAATATTTATTTTTTTAATAATAAAAAGCATAGGAGGGGATTTACAGCTTAAATCCATCCAAATAATTTATAGTTCTGTTGCCTCATATTATCATATCCCTACATCCGTCCTAAAAGTAGCGCTAAAATCTGCTGCCATTATTTACTGACAGACTAAAAATAGTAAAATACTGTTGCAAGTCTGTCACTAAAACTTTAAACATAAACAACTACTTATAATACTAACGGAATTCCATTGCCATATGACAAACGATAAATTTCTTTACAAACACTTATATCAGCCTCTAGTTCCATTGCTAAAAAAATGGCACCATTATTTTCTGCTAGAATTTTGCTACTCGTCGTTAAAAGTATTGCCATTTTTCACTTCTATTTCTTTACCAACACCTATCTACATCCGTCGATAATATCTTTCTTTTTGCAACAGATTTTTACCTATTGGCAAGTTCCGTCAATAAAATCAATTTTTTTAGTGTTATTTGACGAATAGATTATTTTAAATTTAATATATTTCAAAAATATATATTATTAAAAGTCTTTCTAATAAAAAATAGTTTTTTTATAACTTCCAAAAAAAATCTATTCAAATACAATTTATATAAAAATAAAATGACTTACAATATAAATTTCAGTAAGTAGATGTACATTGGAAAATATGCTATTTTACATTTTACAATGAAACAATTATAATAAGTTTTATTGTTTGACAATGGTCACAATATGTTTTCTCTTTCAAAAAAGTGTTCAACAATATGCTTTTTTTATGTCTTGAAATGGCTCACTTATAACCATAAGGAATAAGGAATTATAATAGCTATATAAAGGATATTCTTGTCAAATATAAATTCACAAATTTAACATTCACATTTGTGAATTTATATTTCTACCCCTATTTTAACTACTTAATTTTATCATAAGATCATTATCCTTAGAATAAATAATACCCAACAATAAGTAAAATCCCTAATCCATTTGCTTCTCACCTAATGGTAACAAATTCTGCCATTCTAGCTCCACTTTTTTCTCTTCTCCAACTTTCTACTTCCTAAACATCTTTTATTCCTCACTACTTTATAAAAAGAACATATTTTTAACATCATATTTGAAAATTTTTGCCATGGTTTATATAAAATAACAATTTAACAATATATTTCAATTGTTATAAGCTCATAACTGTTGTAATAAAATGCTAAAATTGTTACTATAGACTATGATAATATAATACATTTGAAAGCAATCTATTCATTATTGTTGTTTTAGGTTAATGAAACAGTTTTAACATTTTGTTGCAATATTTTTTGGCTTACAACATTTTAAATATGTTATTAAATTTTTGTTTTATATAAAATATGGAAATATTTCCAAACATGTTGTAATATGCTCGTTTTGTGGTTGTATCTTATGTCATTACTCTTTATTTCTCGGATAGCATTTATTAAATCGATCCAGATAATAAATTTTAAAATAAGGTTGTAATACTTTCCGGATCAAAATATGAATTTTAAATATATTATTAAATTTTTGTTTTATATAAAATATGGAAATATTTCTAAATATGTTGTAATATGCTTGTTTTGTGGTTGTATCTTATGCCATTACTCTTTATTCCTTAGGTAGCATTTATTAAATCGATTCAGATAATAAATTTTAAAATAAGGCTGTAATACTTTTTGGATCAAAATAAAGCATTCCGAATTTTTTTAATTGTTTGTTAAAATTTTTGGAATGAATTAAAAATGTATTTTTTAAATTTTTTAGTTGTTTTTTTATCTGACAAAGTACATAAATGTATATCTTGACTCTATATTAAGATATGTATATCTTGATTTTTCAAGATATAAACATTTATATTTTTTTGTGGAATTTTTTTTTTTGACAAACGCTTAGAAATATCGGAAATATTGGAATAATTCTTTTCTTTTTCTTCCCAACCTTTAACAAACACTACCATAGTGAAAGTATTTAAAATTGAAAATTACCTGTAATTCAAATAGTTGAAAATTGCACTACTCTTTCGATTGGCTATGAATCGTATACCACCCTTTTCTTCCTATATATATATATATATATATATATGTACGTATATGTATAAAGAAGAAAGTATTTAAAATTTGATCAATGCCAAATCTGTAATTTTGAAAACGCCTTATACTTTAAACCTAAATAACAAATGAACCGCACTATAACAAATTTCAAAATAATAAGAAAGAAGGATTTTTGGAGGACCACATTATTAGTGCTAAGAATTGGATATAGATCTCAGAACTTCTTCAATAATAATTTTGCATTTTAATGAATGAAGTTGAAAAATGATAAATTGCAAATAGGATTTGAAATTTCTTACTGATTTTATGATTAAAAAAAAAAAGAGAAAAGAAAAGACATAGAAGAAAAGATAGATAGAGAGAGAGAAAAGGAAACCGAGTAGTTTGATCTCTAATTTCTCGCTTCTCCTAACACGATATATATATATAGATAGATAGCAATTTTCATTTACTGACGAGGGCTGCTTTTGCTTGTTCAGTTTGGACATCGCGCACTCTTTTAACTTGTATATGTAATCTGTCATATGGATGTTTGTATATCATATGCTTTTTTGAAAGTTTAGATGTCTAATTGGAACAATTCTAATTAAATTTCAGACGTGAGGATGGCAAAAATGTGAAGTTGAAGTGTCTTTTTACATATCGAATCTGCCGGATCCAAAAACAACAAAAGCATACCGGACACCAATTTCCTACCACATCGAGATAGACTAAGCACAAAATGAATGGAGGACAATTGAAAGGATTCATTTGAAACATTTGAGTACCCCATCAAGAGAACTTTAAAGATAATATTTTTCTATCACACTCACTCTCTAATTTTTCTATCAACTCAATTCTTGAAAGATTTAGAAGCTTCAAAATTTGCTTTTGTTGTTCTCATGGCTTCAGAATCTGACCCGTTACACTTTATCTTGTTTCCATATCTAGCGCAAGGCCATCTGATCCCCATGATTGACATAGCCAGATTGTTAGCGCAGCAGGGAAATATCAGCACCATAGTAACAACACCCATCAACGCAAATCGCTGCAAAGAAACTATTAACAGAGCAGTAGAATCAGGCCTCAAAATTCGGTTAATCGAAGTCGAATTTCCAGCAGAAGAAGCAGGATTACCGAAAGGTTGCGAGACTTTGGATCTGTTACCTTCACTGAGCTTGGGGAAACAGTTCTTTTCATCAACCAAATTGCTAGCAGACCCAGTTGAAAAATTGCTTCAAAACGTGAATCCAAGACCTAATTGTATCATATCAGATACGAGTGTGCCTTACACAAGCCAACTTGCTGGTAAGCTTCAAATCCCAAGAATCGCTTTCAGCGGAAGTTCTTGCATTTGTATGCTATGTTTGGATAGAGTTGACAAGTCCAGGTTGGTTGAAACTCTAAAATCCGATTCTGAATACTTCACAGTTCCTGATTTTCCTCACAATATTCAATTAACCAAACAGCAATTGTTACTGATAGTAGTATGTTTATGGGGCAAGTCGCAGAAGCTGAGAAGCTCACGTATGGGATTATAATGAACTCCTTTGAAGAATTGGAGCCTGAATTTGTCCAAGAATACAAGAAGGTAAGAAAAGGTAAGGTTTGGTGCCTCGGTCCGGTTTCACTAAGCAGCAAACATGGCTTGGATATGGTTCAAAGAGGTAATGACAAGGCCACAATACAAGAATCCCATTGCTTAAAATGGCTTGATATCCAAAAACCAGTTTCTGTATTATATGTATGCTTCGGTAGCCTCTGCAATTTAGTAACTCCACAATTGATTGAGCTTGCTTTAGGCTTAGAAGCATCATATACACCATTCATTTGGATCATAAGAGGAAGCGAAAAATCAGCAGAACTCGAAAAATGGATGGAAGAAGAAGGTTTTGAAGAAAGGACCAAAGGAAGAGGGCTTATAATAAGAGGATGGGCACCCCAAGTAGCGATATTGTCACATAAAGCAATAGGAGGATTCTTAACACATTGTGGATGGAATTCAACACTTGAAGGGGTAGCTGTAGGTGTTCCCATGATTACTTGGCCGCTGTTTGCTGATCAATTTTGCAATGAAAGGTTAGTTGTTGATGTGTTAAAGATTGGCGTAAAAGTTGGGGCTGAGGCTACTGTGGTATGGGGAGAGGAAGAGAAGATTGGAGTTTTGGTACAGAAGGAAAATGTTGTTGAGGCTGTACTAAAGCTAATGGATTTAGGAGAGGAAAGTGAAGATAGAAGAAATAGAGCAAAAGAGCTGAGTATCAAGGCTAAAACAGCAATGGAGGAAGGTGGGTCTTCTTATCTCAATTTGAAACTGTTTATAGAAGAGATTAAGCAACTAGCAAAGTTGATTTGGCTTTTCTTATCTATCCGTGTATCGTTTAGCAAGTTGATTATATTAATATTTTACAAAGGATTAATACATAAAAAGGACAAGTTAATTTTCCAGATAATTGCTAAACTATATATATAGCACTTGCAACGAGTCAATAAGAAAAAATTTTGAACAAAAAAATACTTTCAATTTAAAAAAATATATATATATATATCAAAAAAATCACTTTAACTTGAATGAAATTAACTAGTTAAATGATCATTCAATTCACACTCTTGTTGCAATCTTGGCCTTCAACATAATGATGGCCAGACACTTTAACTTCCAAAAGGCATATATTATAAATACTCCACTGATAACGTGGTTTAAATTTAGATGTCGAAGGTTTTACATATGGAATCTGCCGGATCCAAAAACAACGAAAGCATGCCAGACAACCATTTCCTACCACACCGAAATAGAATAAGTACAACATGAATGGAGCACAAAATTGAAAGGACAAAGTTTATTTGAATTGTTTAAAATTTTTGCACTTAAGCATTAATGTCAGTTCTAAATTTAGTTTATAAACATTTATTTTTAGAGATAAAGGGTAAGTTTAATCTAAACTTTTGAAAATGGTGCTAATTTGTCCTTTAAATATAGTTTGGAATAAAATTTCTTCTGAAAATATTAAAAATGGTTCATATTTATCTTTTAAGTATATTTTCGATGCAAAACTGCTCTTGACTAATTGAAACGACTTAGATTTATCATGTATACAATGTAAATTATTAACTTATTTTAATTCTACAAAAATATTAAAATTTCTTAACATTAGATAATTTTTGTTTACTTACCTGAAATTTGATTATTTTGACAAGTTTAACACCATAAATTTTAATAATTTTTTATGATTTGACAAATTTGCTTACTTGAAATTCTGTTATTTTTAGTGACAAATTTGAATCAGATAATGAGTAAATATGTAACATTTCAATATTTCAATAGCAAATTTATCCTAAAAAAATTAAACAGCAAATATTCATAATTTTTAATACTTTAATGGCAAATTTGCCATTGTACCTTATTTTTATACTATTTTTTTTCTTTAAATTGACTACTCCATTTCCATGTAAGAAATGTCAAGATAATTCTTTCATCATATTCACTCTCTAAATTTTCCGTCTTTTCCATTATTGAAAGATCCAAACGCTTCGCATTTTGATTTTGTTGTTTCCATGGCTTCAAAGTCTGACCAATTACACTTTATCTTGTTCCCATTCATGGCACAAGGCCATATGATCCCCGTGATTGACATAGCCAGATTGTTAGCTCAGCAAGGAATTATCATCACAATAATAACCACACCCATTAATGCAAATCGCTTCAAACAAATCCTTGATCGAGCAGTAGAATCTGGCCTGAAAATTCAATTAGTCGAAGCTAAATTTCCAGTAGAAGAAGCAGGATTACCGAAAGATTGCGAGAATTTTGACTTGCTACTTTCACTGGGCCTGGCCAGAGAGTTCTTTTTAGCAACTAACTTGCTAAAAGACCCAGTTGAAAGATTGCTTCATGACATAAATCCAAGACCTAATTGTATCATATCGGATATATGTTTGCCTTACACAAGCCAGGTTGCTACTAAGCTTCAAGTCCCAAGAATCGCTTTTAGTGGATGTTCTTGCATTTGTATGTTATGTTTGGATAGAGTCCACAAATCCGTTGAGTTTCTTGAAACTGTAAAAACTGAATCCGAATGCTTCGCACTTCCTGAATTTCCTCGGCATATCAAATTTACCAAACAGCAACTTCCAGGAGCAACTCTTTCTGATAACAGCATGTTTGATGGGCAAGTCGCAGCTGCTGAGAAGGTCACTTATGGGATTATAATGAACTCTTTTGAAGAGTTGGAGCAGGAATTTGACCAAGAGTACAAAAGGGTAAGAGAAGGTAAGGTTTGGTGTGTCGGTCCGGTTTCATTAAGCAACAAACATAGCTTGGATAAGGTTCAAAGAGGTAATAACGATGCCAAAATCAAAGAATCCCATTATTTAAAATGGCTTGATACCCAAAAATCAGTTTCTGTATTATATGTATGCTTGGGTAGCCTTTGTAATTTAGTAACTCCACAGTTGATTGAGCTTGCTTTAGGCTTAGAAGCATCAAATATGCCATTCATTTGGATCGTAAGAGGCGGCAAAACGTCAACAGAACTTAAAAAATGGATAGAAGAAGAAGGTTTTGAAGAGAGGACTAAAGAGAGAGGAGTTATAATAAAAGGATGGGCACCACAAGTAGTGATACTGTCGCATAAAGCAATTGGAGGATTCTTAACACATTGTGGATGGAATTCAACACTTGAAGGGGTTGCAGCAGGCGTTCCAATGATTACTTGGCCTCTTTTTGGTGATCAATTCTGCAACGAAAGGTTAGTAGTTGATGTGTTAAAGATTGGTGTAAATGTTGGGGCTGAGGCTACTGTGGTATGGGGAGAAGAAGAGAAGATTGGAGTCTTGATTAAGAAGGAAGATGTTGTTAAGGCTATATTGAAGCTAATGGATTTAGGAGAGGGAAGTGAAGACAGAAGAAATAGAGCAAAAGATTTGAGTATTAAGGCTAAATCATCAATGGAGGAAGGTGGGTCTTCTTATCTCAATTTGAAATTATTTATAGAAGAGATTAAGAAACTAGCAACAACCATGTATACATATTCAGCTTAATTTAGTTTAATGTTCATCTATATCATGTAGCAATTTGATTATAATTCAAAATTTCAGATTAAGAACAAGAACAAGAATTTTAAGTTCTCAATAACTTATTCACCCACGCTCTGTTTCTCTCCCTCATCTCTTACATTAATTTTTCCTCCCATCTTTATTCCTGATAATTTTAGCTTTTCTTTAAATAATTCAAGAATCAAGAACAAAATCCATGGAGAAAATGCCAAAGTTTCATCCAAAACATTTTTTTTTCAAGAATCATCCAAACCATTTACTTTCGGTTTGTCACAATTTGACCCAATCTAGCCCATTAACAGTCTTAATTTCTACTCTTTCTGTTATGTTTGGGTCCATTTCACGAGAAAAAGTTTGTGCATATCATGAAATTTTTTTTTCTCTTTCTCAAATTTGGTACTTTAGTTTTTATTGCCACGCCTAATGTACAATACTTGTATGCACTACCAAACTATGCTAATGTATGATACTCCATTCATCTTAAAATAATGTTTCATTTTTGTAACGCACGGATTAGTAGATATTATAATTAAAGGACAATATCTTTTCTATAATTTTCCAATTATATCCGCAAGAAATTAAGTATTATGATTAATTTCATTCGTATTTATCCAACTTTCACCTAAATAATATTATGTTTACTATTTTTTGATTCATAACAATAAAATATCATTTTGCAATAATAAAAAAAAATTCATTTCGATTACCTGGCACGTGCTTTAATGGTATAAATTTTTCATTTACAATTTTTATTTTTGCTTGAATTTGATCCCTTCTGCTTTAAATGTACAATTCTGCCCTTTGATCTTCTCGATTTTGGGATTAGTTGAATTCTATTTTCTCAGGTGACTAAAATGATATTTTTTAAATTTATTATTATAAAATTATACTTGAGCTGTTTTACTATTGAGAATTAAAAAATAATGACTACTGTATTTGTTTAGAAAAGTTGAATAATAATGTATGAAAGTATCCCTAAATATTATTCAAAGAAATAAATATTATAGTAAAACATATATTGTAAAAAATTTAAATTAAAAAACTAATATATATATGTATATATATAATAAAAAATTTATAGATTAACTATAATGTAAAAAAAATAATTAAACCATATGATAAAAAAAACGCTAAATTAGCCAGAGATCACATTATTTTTTATTTGATTTTACAAATGAAATCTGCCGGATGCGAAAACGACGAAACCATATGATGATTACTTTTCATGACTACATACACAGGACTAGGGACAACTTGAATTTTTAAATTTTGTAATAATTGAATCGACAGGATGATGTAAGGAAAAAAAAAATATATATATATATATAGACACATAAAATTAATGAATTAAAAAAATTAAAAATATAGTAAATATATAATTATTAATTTATATCTCAATATACTATTAATTTTATTTGTAAAAAATTAATTAACACAAAATTTCTTTACAAACATAAACGTTTTTTTTTCAACCACATTTTCTTTGAATAGAATACTCCATCTCCATCCGCGTATGAAATATCAAGACAATTTTTAAGATAATATTCTATTCTTCAATCATGTTCCCTCTCTAAATTCTCCTCCTCCATTCTTGAATCCAAGATTTGAATTTGGCTTTTTCATGGCTTCAGAATCTGAACAATTACACTTTATCTTGTTCCCATTCATGGCACAAGGCCATCTGATCCCCATGGTTGACATAGCCAAATTGTTAGCTCAACAGGGAATTATCATCACAATTATAACAACACCCGTTAATGCAAATCGTTGCCAAGAAAGTATTGACAGAGCAGTAGAATCAGGCCTCAAAATTCGATTAATGGAAGTCAAATTTCCAGCAGAAGAAGCAGGATTACCAAAAGATTGCGAGAATTTGGACTCTTTACCTTCATTGGGGTTGTCCAAACAGTTCTTTTCAACAACTCACTTGCTAGAAGACCCAGTTGTTAGATTACTTCAAGGCATAAATCCAAGGCCTTGTTGTATCATATCAGATATGGGTTTGCCTTACACAAGCCATGTTGCTACTAAGCTTCAACTGCCAAGAATCGCTTTTAGTGGAAGTTCTTGCATTTGTATGTTATGTATGGATAGAGTTCACAATTCCGGGTTGCTTGGAACTGTAAAATCCGAATCCGAATACTTCACACTTCCTGAATTTCCTCACCAAATCCAATTAACCAAACAGCAACTTCCAGGAGCATTAGTTACTGATCATAGTGTGTTTAATGAGCAAGCCGCAGCTGCTGAAAAGGTCACATATGGGATTATAATGAACTCTTTTGAAGAGTTGGAGCCTGAATTTCTCCAAGAATACAAAAGGGTAAGAGAAGGTAAGGTTTGGTGTATTGGTCCGGCTTTACTAAGCAACAAAAATAGCCTAGATAAGGTCCAAAGAGGTAATAACAAGGCCACAATCCAAGAATTCCATTGTTTAAAATGGCTTGATACCCAAAAAGCAGTTTCTGTATTATATGTATGCTTTGGTAGCCTCTGTAATTTAGTAACTCCACAGTTGATTGAGCTTGCTTTAGGCTTGGAAGCATCAAATACACCCTTCATTTGGGTCATTAGAGGATGGGAAAAATCAGTAGAACTGGAAAAATGGATAGAAGAGGAGGGTTTTGAAGAGAGAAATAAAGGGAAAGGCCTTATAATAAGAGGATGGGCACCGCAAGTAGTGATCTTATCCCATAAAGCAATTGGGGGATTCTTAACACATTGTGGATGGAATTCAACACTTGAAGGGGTAATCGCAGGCGTTCCAATGATTACTTGGCCTCTTTTTGCCGATCAATTTTGCAACGAAAGGTTAGTTGTTGATGTGTTAAAGATTGGTGTAAAGGTTGGGGCTGAGGCTACTGTAACTTGGGGAGAGGAATAGAAGATTGGAGTTTTGGTTAAGAAGGAAGATGTTGTCAGGGCCATATTGAAGCTAATGGATTCAGGAGAGGAAAGTGAAGAGAGAAGAAATAGAGTAAAACAGTTGAGTATTAAGGCGAACACAGCATTGGAGGAAGGTGGATCTTCTTATCTAAATTTGAAGTTATTTATAGATGATATTAAGCTACTAGCAACAACCATGTATTCAGCCTAATTTGTTTTGGTGCTTATGTGTGATAACAGTTCGAGGGAGTCCGGTTATCCAGTTCGGTTGTCAGCTATATCACTGTTTATCTTGCGGCAAATTGGTTATTATTAAAAGTTTCAGATTTAAAAAAGAAAAAGAACAAGTATTTCAAGTTCTCAATAATTAATTCACAAGCTAACCCACGCCCTGTTTCTCTCCCTCATCTATTACTTTTTCTTCTGATATGCGTTCATTTTAATTTTAGCTTTCGTTTAAAGGAATTCAAGAATCAAGAACAAGATCCGTGCCTCTGTCATGGAAAAGGCCCAAAGTTTGAAGCAGCCAGACATCTGAGGATTAAACCAAGGATGAGTATTTTTATTCTTGATAGGCTAGCTATTCGACAATACCAACAAAAATATCAGTGCAGTATGGGCATATAATAAATTGTTATAGGAACCAATTATTGTTGTTGCTGGGGTTCTAGAATTTTGTCATTACTCTCTGCGTCATTTTAGAACAGGGAATCTAATTGACCATTGCCTAATTCAGTTCAATAAAATTCTATCAAAAAAGATGTCTACTAGATCAACAGATAAGGTGGGCCATCTTAATCAAGGATAAGCTTCTGAAAGATGGGATCAACAACACCGGTCAGAGACTATATGAAAGATTAGATAGCTGTGTAGTACAATGTGTGGTCGTATGCATATATAACAGTTTTTTTTTTTCTAAAATTAATTTTTTTTAATTTCAAATTATGGTACTACAATAAATTTATTTAGAAAAAATAAAATTGTTAAAAATCAGTCATGTCAAAAATTGACAATGCCAGCTACCGGTCTAACTTGAATTGATATTAAAATCGTTTTAATGTAAAATTTCTATATTTTTATGGATCCCACATGGATAAGAAACTTGCATCTCCAGTGTCAATTTTTTACAATTGCATTTTTCAAAATAAATTTACTATAACTCTATAATTCAATTTTTTTTTTTAAAAAAACTCTATTTAACGAGCTAAATTACTATTATTGAATAATGGTATGTCATAGTCTATCATTTAATCTGAGCCAAGCCTAAATTTAAAATCCGAATTACATTGTTCGTTTATTAAATTTTATATATATATGGGAGGCTGCATGGGCCGATTTTATTTGATGACATGTAATATAGTAAAAATTATGTAAAATGCCATGTACTATTAAGTATTTTACAACTATCCAAATCTTTATTATTTTTTTAATTATATGGAGCATAGTAATAATTTATGTAAAAAGTTTTCATAAATTTGTTCCCCACTAAATGTGGGATCCTAGCTTCATCACTAGACTTCAGAAGGTATATTCGAGCTCCAATAGTTGTGGAATTATCAAAGTTGAGTAACTTGAAAGAAAGAGATGAAGAAGAAGAGAGAAAGTAAACAAGTGTTTGTCAATTTCAATCAGATATTTAAGTGATCGCACTCGATGGCGACCTCCAAAAAATAACTTGTTTAAAAATTGTGGGCTCAATTTCGATTTTGTACTGATAGTTTAAAAATGGAACTCGAAAGTGCCAATAAATTTTGGGTTAATAAATAAATTTTTTTCTAAACTATAGTCATTTAACAGATTTTCATCCTAAATTAATTATCCTCTAAATTTGTTAAACATGTCTAAATTATAAAAAGTACGTGTTTTTTTTAGCAAAAGAGGATAATTTTACATTTTTTAATAAATTTAGAGGGTTAAGTTAATATTTTCTATTAGCGTTAGTTTTGCCAATAGACTAGAGGAGCAACAAGCTGCAAAATAAAGTTCAAATCAATTTGTTTCATTCACTGATACATTAGCTCGCGAAGAAAAAGGAGACAAATGCTAAATTTGGTTTCTTCTCATCTAAAGAAGAAAGTGTAAAGCCAGAATCCATGGAAATGATGGAGAGAAAGCGAGAGATCGATAGGAGAGAGATGATGTATCCAATAGGCTTCTGCTGCGTATTAATTTTTTACACTTCGACAGTTAATTAATGAAATTTTGATCAAAACTAACTATGAAACCGCTGGCCATTTAATGAAAGATGATGCCCGAGGGCACTTTTTTTTTTCTGGTCCGCATTATGACACCTATTTTATTGACATAAAAATTTGTTATCAGTTTATTTATCACAGTATTTATATAATCAGTTGTTACTTTTTTATTTGTTTTGCCAAATACAAATGATTATGTGTGCTTTTGCCGTGGCCAACACTCAGATTATCAACTTTTATTTTTTGTAATAATTTGTAAACATTATTTTTCTCCCTTGTTTGGAATATCACTATTAGTATTAGTTTACAAATGGAATATTCTGGGTCCAGAAAATAAAATAAGGATGTTGACAACTTTTCCTTGTAAAATCCCAATAGACAACAAGTACAACTTGAATTCTTCTTCATGCATTGTTGGCCTTATTAGGCTCAGCCTTTGGAATCCAAGAATTATCCTAAAACTGAATAATACAAACCACCAGCATTGGATCTTACACAGTCATAGATAGCTCAATTAAAGCGCAAAGATTTTAAATTCGATTCCTCTTTTGACATTTATAATTGAGCTATAACAAATATCATAATAAAATAAAATAATTAATTTGAATCACTCTAAATTTTGCATATATACATGCATTGTTTAGAGAAATAAGTAAATGTCAATCTTTTATATAATTATTTGGCATTCGAAAATTAATGATTTAATTAATTTAAATTCACATTATCCATTTTAATGTCATTTTCCAAAATTAGTTTTTGAATTTTCTTTTCTAACTCTCTTCTTTAAAATAGCATTTTTTTAATCATTTCAGATAATAACTTTTAAGATAAAATTTGAATACTTTTTCAGATCAAGATATGGAATAGTCAAAATAAAATAGAAAAACATTTTGAAATTTTTTTCAATTATTTATTAAACTTTTTAGGATAAATTAAAAATATATATTTTTTTAATTTTTAGTTTTTTTATTATCTATTAAAATACAGGAAAGCATATCTTAATATAGGTAGCTAGAAAAAATAGTATGGAATTCTTTTTTTTTTAACAAACGTTTGGAAATATCGAAAAAATTATAATAATTTTATTTTTTTTCCTTTCCGACCTTTTTAATATTAACAATGCACCTGCTTAACATCATCAAGATAAGATATAAAAGATAATTTCCATTATCTATATATTCTCTCTGCAAATTTTTCCTCACATTCGCTCTTGAAAGAACTAGTAAACTTTGAGATTTCCATTTTGTTTCTTTCCAACAAATCTCAGCCTATCAAATTTCCATGGCTTGTGAATCTGGGCAACTGCACTTTATCTTGTTCCCATTCATGGCACAAGGCCATATGATCCCCATGATTGACATAGCAAGATTGTTAGCTCAGCAAGGAATTATCATCACAATAGTAACCACTCCAATGAATGCAAATCGCTTTAAACAAACCATTGATCGAGCAGTAGAATCAGGCCTCAAAATTCTATTAATCCAAGTTAGATTTCCCGCAGAAGCAGCAGGACTACCAAAAGATTGCGAAAATTGTGACTTGTTACCTTCAATAGGCTCAGGAAAAGACTTCTTCGCTGCAACAAACTTGCTACAAGATCCAGTTGAAAGATTGCTTCAAGGGATCAAACCAGCACCTACTTGTATCATATCTGATATGGCTTTGCCGTACACAAGCCATGTTGCTGCTAAGCTTCAAATTCCAAGAATCGTTTTCAATGGATTTTCTTGCTTTTGTTTGTTATGTATGCATAGAGTTTACGGTTCTGGCATGCTTGAAACTATAAAATCCGAATCGGACTACTTCCCAGTTCCTGAATTCCCTCACCATATCGAAATAACCAAACAACAACTTCCAAGAGCAATGATTTACGATAACAGAGTGTTTCATGAGCAAGTCGCAGCTGCTGAGAAGATCACATATGGGATTTTAATGAATTCTTTCGAAGAATTGGAGCCTGAATATGTACAAGAATTCAAGAAGGTAAGAAAAGGTAAGGTTTGGTGTATTGGTCCGGTTTCAGTAAGCAACAAACATAGCTTGGATAAGGTTCAAAGAGGTAATAACAAGGCCACAATGCAAGAATCCCATTGTTTAACAGGGCTTGATATCCAAAAACCAGCTTCTGTATTGTACGTATGCTTTGGTAGCCTCTGTAATTTAGTAACTCCACAGTTGATTGAGCTTGCTTTAGGCTTAGAAGCATCAAATACACCCTTCATTTGGGTCATAAGAGGTGGCAAAAAATCAGCAGAACTTGATAAATGGATAGAACAAGAAGGTTTTGAGGATAGGACCAGAGAGAGGGGGTTTATAATAAGAGGATGGGCACCGCAAGTTATGATATTGTCCCATAAAGCAATAGGAGGATTCTTAACACATTGTGGATGGAATTCAACGCTTGAAGGGATAACCGCAGGCGTTCCGATGATTACTTGGCCGCTTTTTGCTGATCAATTTTGCAATGAGAGGTTAATTGTTGATGTGTTAAAGATTGGTGTAAAGGTTGGTGCTGAGGTTAATTTGGTATGGGGAGAGGAAGAGAAGATAGGAGTTTTGGTTCAGAAGGGTGATGTTGTCAAGGCTATATTGAAGCTAATGGAATTAGGAGATGAAAGTGAAGATAGAAGGAAAAGAGCAAAAGAGTTGAGTATTAAAGCTAAGTTAGCAATGGAGGAAGGTGGATCTTCTTATCTAAATTTGAAATTATTTATAGAAGAGATTAAGCAACTAACAATAACCATGTATTCCGCTTAATTTGTTTTGCTACATGTGTATCATTTTAGCAAGGTGATTACGATTAAAAATTTCAGATTAACCACAAAAAGAAAATAATAATAATTATAAGTTTTCAACAATTTATTCATGCACCTGAGTTCTTGATAATTTTTGCTTTTGGTCATAGAAATTTCATATATATATGCGGCCTCCCAAAAAAACCTCATTCAATATGAATATATATTATATTTCAATTATAAAACTATTTTAGTCAGTTAACCCCCCTAAATATTAGTTAAGCTTGGACAATAAAGTTCATTTTCAACAAAATTTTACAGTACAACAACAAAGATAATATTGTTCCTATAATAATTTTATTATTATATGTCCATATACTATCACTGATATCATGGTCAGTATTCTCAACTTTCTCAATAATCAAACACTCATCATGATTTCTTTGTTGGTTTAATCCTCAGATAATTGGCTGCTTCAAACTTTGGTGTTTTTCCACATGACAAATCGATGGTTTTTGTTCTTGATTCTTGAATTTCTTTAAAGAAATAGCTAAAATTATCAAGAATACAAATGGGCGGAAAAATGTAATGGATGAGGGAGAGAAATAGAGCGTGGGTTAGCTAGTTAATAAGTTGTTGAGAACTTAAAGTTCTTGCTCTTTTCTTTTTCTTTTTAAATCCTGAAATTTTTGAATTATAATCATATTGCAACATGATACACCGATTCATATGAACTCCAAACCAAATTAAGCTGAATACATGGTTGTTGCTAGTAGCTTAATCTCTTCTATAAATAATTTCAAATTGAGATAAGAAGATCCATTTTCCTCCATTGCTGTTGTAGCACTAACACTCAGCTCTTTTGCTCTGTTTCTTCTGTCTGCGCATTCCTCTCCTAAATCCATTAGCTTCAATATAGCCCTAACAACATCATCTTTCTTAACCAAAACTCCAATCTTCTCTTCCTCTCCCCATACCAAAGTAACCTCTGCCCCAACCTTTACACCAATCTTTAAAACATCAATAACTAACCTTTCATTGACAAATTGATCAGCAAAAAGCGGCCAAGTAATCATTGGAACGCCTGCTGTTACCCCTTCAAGCGTTGAATTCCATCCACAATGTGTTAAGAATCCTCCTATTGCTAATATCATAACTTGCGGTGCCCATCCTCTTATTATAAACCCCCTCTCTCCGGTCCTTTCTTCAAAACCTTCTTGTTCTATCCATTTTTCCAGTTCTGCTGATTTTTTGCCACCTCTTATGACCCAAATGAAGGGTGTATTTGAAGCTTCTAAGCCTAAAGCAAGCTCAATCAACTGTGGAGTTACTAAATTACAGAGGCTACCAAAGCATACATATAACACAGAAACTGGTTTTTGGGTATCAAGCCATTTTAAACAATCAGATTCTCGGACTGTGGCCTTGTTATTACCTCTTTGAACCTTATCCAGGCTATGTTTGCTGCTTAGTGAAACTGGACCTATGCACCAAACCTTACCTTGTCTCACCTTTTTGTATTCCTGGAGAAATTCAGGCTCCAACTCTTCAAAAGAGTTCATTATAATCCCATATGTGACCTTCTCAGCAGCTATGACTTGCTCATTAAACACATTATTATCAGGAAACATTGCTCCTGGAAGTTGCAGTTTGGTTAATTGGATATTGTGAGGAAATTCAGGAAGTGTGAAGTATTTGGATTCGGATTTTACAGTTCCAAGCAACCCGCCGGAATTCTGAACTCTATCCGTACATAACATACAAATGCAAGAAGTTCCACTGAAAGCGATTCTTGGGATTTGAAGCTTAGTAGTGTAAGGCAAACACATATCTGATATGATACAATTAGGTCTTGGATATATGTCTTGAAGCAATCTTTCAACTGGGTCTTCCAGCAACTTAGTTGCTAGAAAGAACTGTTTGCCCAAGCCCAGAGAAGGTAACAAGTCACAATTCTCACAATCCTTTGGCAATCCTGCTTGTTCTGTTGGAAATATGACTTCGATTAATCGAATTTTGAGGCCTGATTCTACTGCTCTGTTAATACTTTCTTTGCAACGATTTGCATTAATGGGTGTTGTTATAATTGTGATGATAATTCCCTGTTGAGCTAACAATCTGGCTATATCAACCATGGGGATCAGATGGCCTTGTGCCATGAATGGCAACAAGATAAAGTGTAATTGTTCCGTTTCTGAAGCCATGGAAACAGCCAAATTCAAATCTTGGAGCTCCTAAATCGTTCAAGAATGGAGGAGAATTTAGAGAGTGAGTATGATTGAAGAATAGAATACTATCATTAAAATTTTCTTGATATTTCATACACGGATGGAGATGGAGTATTCTATTTAAAGAAAAGGTGGAAAAGAAAATGTTACAGTTGAATTTAGAAACTGATGTTAACTGCTTATTACGTGCAGAATTTAACAATTCAAACAAATTTTATTAGGGGTGAACAAAAAGAAAAATATAATTAATTGTAAAATCGGATTGAAATTGAATTGATTTTTCGGTTATGATTTTTAATTTTTACATTTTAGGTTTTTAATTACGGTTTTAATTTTTTTATTTCTCCCTAAAATCAAAATAATACTTTAAAATATATTTAAATTATGTATTATTTTTACATCATAATTTTTATATATTTTTCTATAAAATTTATATAATATTTTAAACTAAATTTATATTATATTATTTTTAATTATATATTTATATGTAGTAATTGATTAATTTTTATATATTTTTATCATATATTGATGTTTATATTTTACTTAATAGTATTTAATTATATTTTTTATATTTTAGAGTTTACATTTTAACATTAATATTATCCAAATTTTTATATGAATTAAAATAAAAAATATTAATTTTCAACAAATATCAAATCTATTTTATAATATTAGTTATTAATTTGTTGAACATGAATTTTGATTAAAAATTATATTTATTTTGTAATTTTTATTTTAAATTACTTTATATATTTAAAATTTAATTAAATTTTACCTATTTTTATATAATTTTATGTTATAAATTTTAATTGTTAATAAAAAAATATTGATTAATCAAATCGAAATAGATTAATTAGTTAACCGAATATAATATAATGATTAATAATTAATAATTTAAAAAAATTTAATATTAATGGATTTGTTAATATATATATATATATATATATATATATATATATATATATCATCCGGTCGATTCAATTATTACAAAAGTTAAAACTTCCAGTTGTCCCTGATCCTGCGTATGTGGTCATTAAAAGTGGTCATGATATGGTTTCGTCGTTTTCGGATCCGGCAGATTCCATTTGTAAAATCAAATAAAATATAATACGGTCTCTTTTCCAAAATAATAGTCAATCTTGCTAATTTAGCGTTTTTTAAAATATAGTTTAATTATTATTTTTTACATTGTAGTTAATCCATAATTTTTTTATTACATATGTATTAGTTTTTTAATTTAAATTTTTTACAATATACGTTTAACCATTATTTTTATTTTTTTCAATAATATTTAGAATTAGTTTCATACATGATCATCCAAATTTTCTAAAAAAATACTGTTGTCACCATTTTTAAATTTGCAATAATAAAATAATTCAGGTAAAATTTTATAATAATAAAATTAAAAATATTATTAATTCAACTAATCATAAAACTGGGAAGATCGAAAGGCAGAAGTGTGGCTTTAAGGCATAAGTGATCAAATTCAAGTACAACTCTGTCAAATTAAAACTACTGTGGCTTTGACTGGGACCTATCAGCTACCTTCAAGTTACATGTTTTCTTTGAGAGCTGGAATATATTATTTCATTTATGTTTGTTTTAACAAGCTACAGCCTTGTTAAAAAACCTGATTGATGATTGAATTTGACGTCCAAATTAGCATATGACTTGCGTAAGACATCGTGGTTCCATTTTTGTGTAAAAGTTGCCGGTGCTCTTTTCCCTAGTGAAATTTGTTCCTGAGTTATTTTTGTGTGATCACAGCTGCTGGTGCTATATTTGTGTGAGTTATTTTTGGGTATAGTTCAGACATACACATATACACTGCTGGTAGTTATTTTTGCAATGTTCAACTCTCCGTTTATGGCATCAAGCTTCACTTTCTCTTTTTTTTTTTAGACAACTGGACTCTTCAATTTCTACACATACTTCCTTTATATGTGTGATTACCATACATATAATATGAATAGTATATTTTGGATCTTACTTTCCATGTTCATATACATGCATACATAAGCAAACTTAGCAGATATGGATTGCCATGATTCTAATTTGAATATGCCCATTTTCTTCCCTATTTTCACGTTTATTCTCCTTTAATTAAACCATATGCTATTTTCTTCACTATTTTCACCGAAATCTCATTTGGAATGAAAAAGACTTGTTATTAAATATAGTATCACCATCAAGACGACCGGACGCTGCCTGACAAACAGCCAGATCAAGGGCTTGCATCCCCAACTCCACAGATAAGGCTGCATCTCTCGTTGTGATTCCAGAAACTGAAGGACACATATATGAAAGTATCACTGAAAATCTGCAATGTAATAGAAAAATTTGAATGGCAAATGGAGCAACGCTTGAATTTATAGCCTGAATTATGGCCTTATAACCTTTTTAGTTTAACCTTTTCACAGGAACGATGATGCCTTCCACGTGTCTAAAATAAGTACCATGCAATTACCTTTAAAAAAAAAAGAAATTCCTAAAGTTTTGTTCACACGGGTGAGGTGCTACACAAGTGAATTGGTGTATGTGTTTTGTTTTGTTTACCAAAGACATATAACACGTCAAATTAATGTAATTTTACAATATTAATACTTCTTTTAAATTATGATTAGGGGGGATTACGGGACAGGACGAGGCCGGAAATTGCACCCCTACTCACTGCCCCGTTAGTGGTGAGAATTTCCCGCTCCCGCCCCCAATATCAGGGAGGAAATTTCCTCCGTCCCCGTCTCCCGTAAAAAAATAATTTTTTTAATTTTAAAATATAATATTTCACAAATAATTAAAATCAAAATATAACATTTAATAAATAAAAAATTTAAAATCAATCAAAATTTAAATTAACATAACTTTTAACCATTAATAAATCTAAAATTAAATATAATTTAAAACTTAATAATCCTAAATTAAATACAAATAACCAAAAATTAATAAAATTACAATAATACAAGAAATCAAAACTTAATAAAGTTACAATAATACAAATAATGAAAAATTTCAGTTCAACCACTTCCATCCTGATTTCCGGCACAGATTGCAATCACAGCCTAAACATTGAGAATGGTCTAAACTTTGCCCTTTTAATTAGCTATACAAGCTCAAACAGTAGCTAGTTATTTATTCGAATTACTCAGCCTAAACTTTGCCCTTTTAATGACCAAAACAAGATAAAATTAACAAGCATATTTTTCATGTAATCTAGCTTTTTTTTCAGAGATCTTAGTGATATGAGTAAAAATGAAGGGGAAAAGATTAAATTATAGTTAAGCATTGAAATCATAAAGAATTCACATCATACACCTAATGGATTTTGTCTTATACAGGTTACTGAAGAATCCAAGGCACTAGTTAATCGCAGGGATAATGTAAAATAGAAAACACACAACTGTTGTCCCTAGCTATTGGTCCGTGGCTATATCTTTCATTAGTCGGCGTGTGTGTAATTAATAGATAAGTATGATAATAAGCGCAACAATAACTTGCCAAGAACATGTAAAATTTATGGGGTTCTAATTGTAATAAAGTTTAAAAAAAATAGCCATTTTCAAAGCGCTAAAGCTATCACACCATATTTTACACTGAACAGATAAGAATTTAGAAAAAGCAGTCAAAAAGCGAAACTTTTTCCCCCTCTCAATTCAATTTCAATATGCGAATCAAAGCAGGTAAATACAGAGACAGATCACTTTGATCAAACAAAGAAGAAGATAAATTAAAAGGAAAGTAAACAATTTAGAAGAACAATTGAGCAGATAGACAAAGAATAAGAGACAGAGAGAGTACCAGCAGTGTCCCAAAGACCCAGATTCATAGTCTGGACATCAACTATAACATTGGCACTGAAGTTATCAAACACAGTGGGAACATAATTCTAAGAAGAAGAATAAGAAGAAGAAGAAGCCATGAAGGGAAATGCCCATCAAAAGACAAAATGCCGTAAATTTAAAGAATGGAAAAAAAGGGTACATGTAAATGAATAGGAAGCAAAAGAAAAAGAAAAGAAAATTATAGTTACAGTAGGAAAGGTGTTAAAAAAAAAAAAAAAGAAGTTGAATGTTTTTCAACTTTTTCATTAGTCGGAGTCTTCTCAAATATAATTCTTTCCTTTTTTTTCCTGTTAAGAAAATAATCAAATCACTACTAAACGGATAGTACAGAGTCGGTTCCTCCAAAGCTCGAAAAGGAAAAGAAGAACTATCGATCGATCCGATTTTAAATTGAAAAGAAATTTAAACTACTTGAGCAGAAAAAGAATAATATCAAAACAAAATCAAGCACCGCAAATTAATAGAGAGATTGAACTCGCTGATCTTTGAGAAGAAGAGGCTATGACGACCTACCGGAGCGAAGCAATGTTTAAGCAGGGAAAGATCAGAGGAGAGAGAGGAGAGGAGCGGCTGCGAAAGGAGAAGAAATATAGGAGAAAGTTAGGGTTTATTAGGAGATATTTATAGTCAATGGCACAAAGGTAAATAAATAAAAAATTAGGAATGTGATAGTAATAATACACTGGGACGGGGATCCCCCTAGGGCGGATACCCCATTCCCCGCCCCAGCCCAGAAATGCACCTTGGGGATTTTTTAATCCCCATTTTCGCCTCTGTGGGGGAAAAAGTTGGGAAATCCCCGCCCTGTTCGGGTCGGAATACCCATGGGTTTCATATTTTTCCTGTCCCGTGATTATCCCTAATTATGATGGACGAATAACTTAAGTTCATAATTTGACAAAATCAAAATATTATATATCATTGTTAAACTAGTCCAACAAAAACAATACAAATCAATTTATAATTTAAAAATTTTACTTTTTTCTCCAACTAATGACATATTATATACTCCCTCCATTTTTTTTATGTTTGACGTTTAAGGTAGTTTGCTAAAATCAATAATCTATTAAATACATTGTATAAATGACTAATTTACCCTTATTAATTTCTCCCTAAAACTCTATTTTTCACACTAACATTTTCTCTTTTCTTAATTATATGGCTTAATTAAATAAGGGTAAATATGAGATAAACTAACCAAAAGTACATCAAAAGTTTAAAAAGTCATTTATAAAAGAATTTTTTAGCAACTTCAAAACATCAAACATATAAAAACGGAGAGAGTAATGATAAATGAATCTCACCCAATATGCACGTTATTAATAACATGTATATATTAACATGAATCATGGTTCTCAATTACTCAATATCAATTATAGATTAATACACAATCACGGATGTAGCCAGCTTGTAATAAGTGAGATCAATTGACCCCAATCAATTTAAAAAAATAAAATAAAATAACCTTGCTATTTTTTTTCAAAATTTATCTCACTAAAATTTTAAATGATCCTATTAACAATTGATCCCATTAAAAATTAACCTGTTAATATATTTATGATCCCATTAAAATTTTTAAATGACTCTATTTATAATTGATGTCATTAAAAAATTAATCTGTTAATATATTTTTGATCTTATTAAATCCGATTCCTCACTACATCCCTATACACAATCATTAACTATCAACAATTTGATGTGTGTTATGAGTGATGTGTCAATTTTTTTGATGTGTGCTGATGGGTTGACATGTTCGCTATACATTTGGATAGGATTTTGATTGGTTTATGGCAAAGTAACTTTTTTTTTTTATTAAAATAAATAAGTTGGGGTATTTTTATATCATAAAATTTTATTTTGTATTTTTTGTTATAAATATAAATTCAGTAAAAATGATGTAATTAATTTTTTTAAATACTTATATAGTATTTTTTAGTAGGACCGTGGAGAAATTGAATGCCCAAAAATAAAGAAAACATAGTATCTTGTAAAGGTATGAATGATCACACTGGCTGCTAAATATATGATTAATATCTTTGTAAAGATATCATTGATCTCACATGCCATATATATATATATATATATATATACATGGGAGGATAGTGGGTAGGGGTAATCGGTGCATGAGCAAAAAAAAATAAATAAATAGTTCATTAATATTGATTTTTTAAAATCACTAATCATTAATCAATTCGTTACATTCGGTTAAACAGTTCATCGGTTTCGATTTTTTGGTTTGGTTAACCAATATTTTTAGGTTAATAATTAAAATTTATAACATAAAATTATAAAAAAATTAAATAAAATTCAGTTCAATTTCAAACATGCAAAGTAATTTAATGTAAAAATTACGATACAAATATAATTTACTAGCCAAACTTATGTTCTATAAATTAATAGCTAATATTATAAAATAAATTTGATATTTGTTGAAAATTAATATGTTTAATTCTAAATCAAATAAAATTTTGAATAATATTAAATAAACTCTAAAATATAAGAAAACATAATTAAATGCTATTAAATAAAATATGAATGCCAATACATGATAAAAAATAACATATATAAAAGTTAATTCGATACTATATATAAATATTACTATATAATTAAAGAGAATGACATAATATAAATTTAGTTTAAAGCATTATATCAATTTTATAGAAAAATATAAAAAATTAAGATATAAAAATAAATATATAATTTAAATATATTTTATGTAAATTTTAGAGAGAAATAAATAAAAAAATTGAAGATATAAAAATAAAAATAATATATATATTAAAAAAATAATTAAATCGGTCGGTTAACGGAAACCATCGATTTTCAGACCATGAAACGAAACCGAAATATCTCAAATTTACTAACTTAAACCGTAATTATTGGGTTCGATTAACCAAAAAATCAGTTCGATTTCGGATTGATTTTTCGATTAATCATTTTTTTTTTTGTTTATTTTGCTCAGCTCTAATAGTGGGTGAACACTAAGTTATAAATGGATTGAAATTTAAAAGTTATATACGGACTAAATAATGATTTAAATGTACCATAAGCAGGTATTTTTTAAGCTTTCCTTCATGGCATGTTATCGATGTGAATTGAGTAATCAACAAGAATAAGGCTGCGAGGGTAACCAACCAACTCAAACAGTTTTAAGTCCTTCAACCATAGTTAAAATTTAAAGTTGGTTTTTTTAAAAAAATTATTTTTACTGAATAAGTATAGAAAAAAAAATAAAAAATACAATAAGAGTATTGTTTATTACAAGACAAATGAATAAAATCATATTAAAGAATTTATATATATATATATATATATCTTATTGATGGAAGAAAGGGGTGTTATAATATAATGCAAATGGTAAACAAGTATGTAGGCAGATAGTGATAACTTTGTAATTCTATACTGTATATAGCAGTGAAAATGTGGAAAAAAAAAATTTAAGAACAAGAACTAATTTCTTAAACCTTCTCAATCATATTTAATTTGCATATTTTTAATAAATTGGTCTTGATTTTGAAATTTTGGTGGCGTTTTTATTTTTGGTGTCCATAATGATTTAAGATTATTCAAATTTTAATTTGGTTTATTTGGAATTTAGGATTTTCTCTAGCCATTGGTATGGAATATAATTGTTGTTAAATTACTGAAAATCCACCAACTTTTATTAATGCTAATAGTCGTTGATAGTAAAATAACTTAACAGCTATTTTTGTTTTAAAAAAATTTCACCATATTTTGTACATTTATATATATTTAATAAGTTGTATTGAACATAACTGTTACTAATTTTTACTTATTTGTGATGCATTAGATTATTAGAACGTGATTTTTCATTTAAGTGTCCAAAACATCTTAGAGGGGAATATTATAATAGGTAATTGTTATTTATTAATGTTTTCATTTTACTCGATGTATATTTTTTTATTTAAGAGGGTGATAGATATTATTTTTCCAAAATGAATAAACAAAATAATTACAGTTTATTTAAAAAAATAATTAAGGTTAATACTTGTATAGAAAATTCAAAGTTAGCAATGAATAAAGTTTTAAGTTTTTTTTTTTCATAATAATAATAATAATAATTGAAGAAGTGGAATATAAACATAACTATCAATTACGTGATAGTGACACTACAAAAAAAAATGGAATTAGTTCCGTCGCTATTTTATGAAATTCCGTCACTTTTTAATTTTAGCGATGAAGCAATTTCAGTCGCTAGCAAATTTTGCGACAAAAATAGAAACAGTCGCTAATAATAGCTACGGCAATCCGTCGCTAAGGTAATAAGATCTGTAGCTAATTAATCCCTAAAATCAGCCGTTTTATCGTAAGAAAATATTTGCGACGATATCTAGCTGCCGCTAAGAATTTGATTGTTTTTGAGGCAGTTTTGTCATAATAGTATTTCGTCGCTAAAATTTTGCGACTAAAAATACCGTCACTATTTTTTATCACTAAGAACTTGATTATTTTTGCCACATTTTTGTCGTAATATTTTTTCGTCGCTATTTATAGCTTCTTTCCTCGCTATCTAAAATTTTTTATATTTTAATATTTATGAATTTATTATTTATATATTAATGAATAACAAATTAATTAATCGTTAACCAAATATTGAACATACACAATACATAAGTATATAAATGCAAATCATAATATATTTTATAAATTTATAATATCAAATTATAACAAATAAAAAATTAAAAATTACTTAAAATACATCCATGAGTTTATCACCCTACAAAGTATCTTCCTAAACAATAAAAATCATAATATTAAAAATAACATCCAAATTAATATTAACAATAATGTTTAAATAAAACAATTCATAAGCAGTGACGATGTCAATTTGAGGCAGAATCGCGATTACCGGATGGAGAATCATGTGGATTATCTCCTTGTGCACCTGAAGGAGAAACATCATCATGTGCTGGTGGTGTAGTATTAGTATTAGGCTGAACTAGTAGTTATTGAACCCTCAAGTGAGGAAGCAAAGAACGAATAGCCCGTGCGATAATCTCCTCGACATCTTCCTTTGTCAATAATGTTCCATTCGAATTGGAGGCATTACCTGTACCAGCACAACATGATGTGATGGAGAAATAATAAGCGGCACATATGAGCCAAATTCGTATATTTTTTTTCCTTTTATTGCATCGAGTAGCATGTAAAAACAACTCAGACTCATCCACAGATGACTCATCTTGCGATCGTTCAGATCGGAGTTGCTCATACCTCTCCTATAAAACCATAATATTTTTTTAATAAGTGTAAATATAAGAACAACTCACAATTGACAATTTGCCATTTAAATAACTATAAAAACTAAAACAATTGTATTTCATGTTACTTACATGTACCTCCCTACTACGATCGGTCACATATGTCTTCCCATCATGAATTATAGTGTGTGCAGGTAGGCCTCAGGAATTGTAGGTTGTCAGCCATACTCTTTCTCCTATATCAATTGCAATATAAGCAAAGCTATTAGAATAACATATTCATGTTAATTTTTCTACTCAAATAATACTCTCTTATTTTAAGAGTACTGCCACCATCGTCAGTAAACCTTATCCTGACATAAATACAAAAAATGCCATGCAAGTAACTGCTACTCAAAAGCACTGCACTTAAATCATAAAAACCCAAAATACATACACTTGCATGTTACTCAATACCACTGCACTTAAATAATGTAAATTCAAAATACACTCACATCAAACTTCAAGTGCAAACATCCATCATCTGTTAATGACAATAGAATTTTAGCATCCATCATCTGTTTTGATGAAGAAAATTAAAACACATGCAACTTGGGTACCTAGAATTTTTTCCACCTCAGAAACTACTATGTTATTTCATCACATTACAGGTTGTCAAGGATCCACAGAAAGCATATATACAACAGAGCAAGGTACAACAACAAATTAAGAATATAGCAAGCCATCTGCAAAACAAGAGCTTGAGTGTTTGAAATAAGAAATTCAAGAACAACCTGAAAAATCCAACAGAATAATTGATTTGTTCTCCATTCAAATCCTAATGTTTGCACCATAACTAATTGCAATTTATCAGATTTTAAAGCATTGTTCTGTTCCTGAAATCATATAGAGCAGTAGCTCAAAAACTTAAACCGAATATCAAGCAGAATCATCAGTAAAAAAATTTAAAGTGAAAAGTCCATGTAAACCATCAAAGAATTTTACTTTGACAACGATAAGTGAAAGGTGAAGATGCATTAAGCTGACAAATAATAGTGGGTAGATTAAATTTTCAATGATTGTGAGCATTCAGAATGCAAGAAATTATAATTTAGATGGCATGCTCAAAGGCATTAATGTTCCCTAAAAAGGAGAGTTCTCAAGATGTCATTAGTTACATAGTTATAAAGAATGCTCCCATGTACATTGTACTAATCAAAAGACAGTAAGAGACTTTTAAAAGTCACATGGTTGCACAAAACAAAATTTCAGCTTACTCAAATCCCGATAACAATTACAAAACATTATGCAAAATAAGATTGTCACTAATATTAAAGGATTGCTTCACATTATAATTTACATACTTACCAATTGTGAGATATGCTCACCAATAGAAATTATTCCACCAGTGTATGATCCAAGAGCTTTGTCTTCATTTACTCCATAACGATTGAGCTTCTTTTGATTTGACATTTGAATGAGCGTAGGGAGATTGAAAATCTGATTCCACCTATTCCATACTGATTTTAGGAAGCCTTTCTGATTTTTCTTTGGCCACCTTTACATGGTAAACATAATCCTTATACCTCTGTGCAGCCTTTATCTCTCAATCTATTCTAATGTGACTATTGACTTTAGCATCACAATAGCACTTTTTCTGAAATTATATTAGTAGTAGTTTATTATTAGTTAAAATTATACATAATATAACTAAAATGCAAAATTATTTATGAAAAAATATATACATATACCTTGAATTTTTCCCAGTAAAATTTCTTGATTTCTCTTAAAACCTCCTTTCAACTAACTCCGTTAATGTCTGTGCGCTGATGGAAGCTCATGGTTATAATCCTAGAGAATAGGAAGGAAGGTTCCAACCCGCAAAGTATATTATATAAAAACATACATCAAGTTACACATGTTTTTTTAACTTGTTCTGAATTTGTTGAGATAAAAGCACTCACAATCCTTTTGGGTTCACTGTTATGTACAATTTGCTATTGTTTGTATTACTTTCTTTACAAGTGATTGATGTAGTGCTGTGTTGGCAGTGTGAGGACTAGGAGTTGATGCTCACGCGTTACGAGAATTGAAAGCATCGACTGTTGGTATACTGATAGAAATATTTGGTAGGTTAGGTGATTCAGTAGGCACAGCTATCACAGGCGTGGGTGGTGCAGTAGCTGCTACAGGATCACCAGGTATCTCTGGCATTTCTCCATAAGGTAGTCTAATTTAATGCACTCCAAATCTACCTCCCCGACGTCTTCGACCACCATTTTCTCTTCCTCTACCACGACCTATACCTGCATAACATGCAATGAATTCATAAGTTCATTATATATAACATAAAATAGCAATAACACGTCAAATTATTAAAATATAATAAATAGGTTTAACAAGCAACTACATTATTGCTTAACAGTTTACACTTCATTAATCACTATCTGATGAATATTGAGATTCCTCCTCATTGTCTCCATTGCTATCATAATCTAAAAATTCTTCTTTATCATCTTCATCTTCTACTTCAAGTTCATCTTCATCTTTAACTTCAAGTTCTTGCACAATTCCATCAGTAGTGTCAATTTCAATAACCTCTCCCAAGGGATCACGTAAATCTATTTACTCTTCAATACCAACATCCATATTAATCTCATGGACACCAACTTGTTCAATTTGGTATGCATTGGAAAATGCATCTGTGTCATCTCTAACATCTGAGGTCCCAATGATCTCCCTTAGTTTAACCAATAACACTGCTAATCAATTTGCTCTATTCAATCTCAAAGCAGAAAATCTAGCATAATACACTTGAGTTGCTTGCATTGCTAGGATAATTGATTTATATTTGTTGAACCGACGATGATTGTTAACATCAACCAATCCACATTGGTTGTGAACCTTAACAACAACATCCAATGTGGGATCATACCATTCACACTTGAATAATACAATTCGCTTTATTGGTAATGAAGGGTACTCTATCTCT
The DNA here is from genome assembly GCA_037975025.1 of Excoecaria agallocha. NCBI lineage: Eukaryota > Viridiplantae > Streptophyta > Magnoliopsida > Malpighiales > Euphorbiaceae > Excoecaria > Excoecaria agallocha. The sequence goes on along the minus strand of JBBPFJ010000040.1, from coordinate 643,357 downwards.
ATAATCTCCTCAATCCCTCCATAGTAATCACCAACATTATCACCTAAGTTAGACCCTTTTACACAAACTCCATTGTTCATTGAATGTCTACCAGAACCATAATTTTTAGAATGAAATTTGTATCCATTTACAAAATACATTGAGTAGCACTTCACTCTCTGTAATGATTTTTGTGACGAAACATGGATATAATTGTTGTCAGTTCCATTGTAACAGACTTATTTTGGAAAAATAATACCCAATTTATCATCACTAATAATTTAAATGATATTTATATGTTATACATACGTATTGTGATAGGCTTACATATAATTCGAACCAATATGCAAAGTAGTGGTCAATATTTGCAATAATTTAACTTAGTGTAAGATCAGGTTGTTTTCTTGTAAGTTTTCGCAGTAAATGCTTCATTAAAGTGCATTAAAAATAAATTAACAAAATTAAGATATGACCCAAGTTAAGCTCGCAGCATAATAAAATATACTATTATTATATACCTCAAGAATGAATTAACCTCCTCACAATTTAGTAGAATATAAGTATGAGCTAACTTATGTTCCTCTGATGTTAGGGCTCGATCACAAAGTTCTCCACTAGTTTGGCCTGGGTACATGAAAAGTGATAAATTTCCATTCTTGTTTTCCATACAATCTCCATCATCATTACGATGAAGCCGTCAATGTCAAGTGCTGACATGAGGTTCAAAGTAATGTGAGAAAAAATTGAATGACCCAGACAGCGAGTAGGCATTGAAAATAGATGCCTCTACTGTTTTGTTTCCAATCATTTTTTTAAGAGTTCAAAGGAACCTGCCAATGGCAAATATAGTTTATCAATTTATAAAATACTTTCTACTCTGAAAGCAAGTATTTATTACTTTAGATGTACAAACAATTACCTCTCAAAAGGATACATTCATCGATATTGCATAGGTCCAGCAATTTTTGCTTCATAAGACAAGTGTATCATTATATGCCCCATTGAGTCAAAAAAAAAAAGTCAGAGGAAATATCTTTTCTAGCTTACAAATGATATGTGGGATGTTTGAATCCAATGCAACGATGTCATCAATATGGAGAGCAATGGATGTCAGATCCTTGAAAAATAAGCTTAGCTCTGTAAGGACCTACCACATATTTGTAGGAAGTAATTCACAAAAAGGCGACAGGAATCAGTCGCTGCATAAATACATGACAATCATGGCTTTTCATGCCAAATAATTTGAGTTTTGTCAAGTCAACACAATGATCCAAGTTGAAAACGGAACCATCTAGAAACTTAAGTTCTTTCAACCACTCAAAAAAATAAACAAGAAGTTTTCTAAATGTATAAAATATTGGAAGAAGAGACCATGAAATTAAAGTATGTACAGAGACATGCAATTAGACCAGCATGCAAATAAGGAATCAATTGCATCTATTAGCTAGAGAGTGAAATTAATTGATATCTTCTTTAAGAATAGCATAATATTTAATTACAAAACGGTGGGCATGCATTCATTTGAGTTTAAATACTTTAGAGTTGGAACTCTAGTCATAACAAAAGTAATGACTGCTTTTAACCAAAAAGAAAAAGAGTAATCAAGGAAAGAAATAAATATCCACAAGTGTCAATAAGTACTGTTAAAAAATAGAATATAAATATCCATTGTACTCATTATTCTAATTGAATCTTAAATAAGAAAAATTTTCTTCTAATTGATATTTATGTTAAATGCATTTAACTAACTACATACATCTGTTTACTTTTGAATTTTTTACTCACTTTAATGACAATTTCATGCATCAAATTCAAAATTAGCCAAGGTATTTTAAAGCATAAACTTAGAGAAAAGCATGAAGCTGGTACTACAGCTACTGCTTTCAACATCTCAAATTCAAAATCAAGGTAAACTAGAACTTGCAAAGCAGTCGCAGAACAACCATCAAAGTCATCATCCAAATCAAGAAAGAAATCAAAGAATTGACCAGAAACATAACACTTTAACCTCTTTGGAGTACAAACATTACCCTTCTATCCCACACAAACAAAAGAAAGCAAAGGAAAGAGGGGAATGGATAAACCTGCAGTTTTGATGTAAGATCCGAAATCTCCAGATGAGATGTGCAACTGGGTGCTTACGGCCTATGTAGTATGTCTTTTAATGCAGTACCTGCATCAATTTCATTTGTATCAAGTGTAAGTACTAAACTAAAAGTGTTACTATCTTTGTACATGTATTAAAATAATAGTATACATTTGATCTCAAAATAGCTATCTTTTGTCATTAGCTCACTATTGGGACCAAATTAAAAGAAGATAACAAATTAATATAAGTTAATTAGGTTTTTGGTCACAAGCCTAATAACTAAGTCTTAACTGCCAATTGGGGATTGCACATAAAAACTATAAAGAACCGAAAAGGGAAAAAAGATGACTTTTAAATAGGAGAATTCATAACAAATTGACAGCAGTAAACTGACCCACTAACACTGAAATATCTGACCAATAAGTCCTAATAACATGGAATAACAATTTCCACTAACAATCAAATGTTTGTCTAATTCAAAAGGAATGGAAAGTGAGGAAAGTGAAATAGTAAACAGTATGTAAATATCTACATTAACTTCTACCAGAATATTCGAAACCTAAATGTAAGAACAAGTATGTAGATGAGCATACCTGTTAGAGCATCAACAACAAAACGGCAGCATAGGAAGAATCCGTCCCCTAAGAAAGAGCAACAGCAACAGCAACATGAGAACAAATTTACTTCAATGTAACAATTGTGAAAGGAATAAAAGTACAAAATCTATAATTTGCTTGACATTTTAAGTGACTTGTTATCCAAATAGCACCACCATGACATTTTAAGTTCAAGATAGTAAGTTGTCAAATTTATGTTCTTGTCCATGAGATTAAAATAAATCTCCTATATATACACTAGTTTCATACAGGACACTTCAAGGTAATAATTATCACCAACTTCCTTAAAATCATGACAAGATTCCATTCCATGCATTAAAATCAATTGAACATAATCTATTAAGATTTTTTTTTTTATCATACTTAAGATCAAGTCATAACTTAATCACTAAATGTTTGGTTTTATTTAATATCTTCCTTCAATCACACATTTGAAATAAAGAGTTTATCCATCCAATTAAACAAAACTATGTGCATATTATAGATCTGACAAATAACATAAAGCAACGATTTTAAAATCTAATTCTTATAGCCCAATTAAAGTACTTCATCCCACTCATTTAATATCTAATTAGTTGTTTGTAACCTTAATTTTATATGATCCTAATTCATATTTCAAAAATTATAACTTACATAATATGCATTACCTAACCATTTGCAATTTAACCTCCTAATATTTAATTAAATCATCTCATAATATCTATTTAATACTCAAATAAATAATATAACATCAATTTATACAGATCTTACTCTACATGCTAACAATCATTACTTATATAATACATAGTTAATCATAATGTTTTCACGACTCAATGAATAATTCATAAAATATTTTTGTGTATATACCCATGTGTGTACATGTATATACATTCTTATACTAAGTAAATATAATATGTTTTTCTAATGTCCACGCCTCTTTTATTCATAGTCTTACTTCAATTATTCATAGTCTTACTTCAATTTATAAGACATCTAAAATTACTTATGTATCTAGTTAACCATAATAACTTTTAATTCAATTTTTCTCTTTCAAACATAATGCATACTTTACCAACAATTTTCAATTTCTTCAAGAACAAAGGGACATAATGGCTTTACATCAACGTTATAATCCAATTAAAATCTTATTATAATTATATTAACTACTTAAAAGTCATACTTAATTTATACTAACTATATATGAAGTATACCCATTAATCTTTAGATACAAAATTAATCACATGCATAATCCTTATTTAGCATAAAACTTATTATTTAACATCTAATTAAATATTTTTAATATCAATACCATCCAATAATGATTCTCACTCCAAAATTTTTAACTAACATGATGTAAAAGTTAAGAAAAAATAAATTTGCTTGAACAAATACCTATTTTTGTTACCAATTCCTTCAATTTCTACCTTTAAGAACTTTAACCCATCACCTTTCTTCCATTTCCTTTCATTTCATGCTCCTTTCAATTTCTTTATCTACATTAATTCATAAATCCAACTCAAATTCTTTAACCAAAAATATTTAGATACTTAAATTAAAGTAATTCTAACTAGTTATTTGCTCAATTTTTTCAAATAACTCCCAAATCTAACATTTTCCCCAAATTTTGCTAAAATCCCTAGGTTTTATTTTCTACTTATCTCTTAAATTTTCACTACAATTCACAAATAGGGGGTTAATGGAGCTCAACTCTTGGAAAAATAGAGGAAATTGCAGCCAAGGAAGTGAGAGAAGAAGAGGGAACCGAAGCAAGGAAGAGAGGAGGGTGGCCTGCTCTCCTAGCGCAACGGAAAAAGAAGAAAGAGGAGAAGGAGGCGACACCAGGAGGAGCCGCAGCAGCGGCGGAGGGCGGCGGGGCTATCTTGACCGGCGAGGAGAAGGGAAGGGAAGAAGAGAAGGGGGAAAGAAGGGAGGGCGGTGGAGGAGAAAGGAACCCAATCCTCCCATAAAAAAATTGGAAAAAATTATAACCCACCCCAAAACGACGTAGTTTTGGGTGTGGAGGTGGGAAAAATACGATTGAGTCCCTTAATTTTCATTTTATTTGCAATTAAGCCTCAATTCTTTTTCATATATTTATTTTTACCCCAAATCAAACATAATTCAATCTATAATTCTTTCTTTTTTTCTACTTATTTATTTTATTTTAATCGGGTTGTGCTTAGAGTCGGGTTAACTAACCATATTATTCATTTAATCTAAATTTGGGGCGTTAAAAATTGCATGAAATTATTGAAAATATAAAACGATATTTCCGTAATAACTATATTTTTTTTTATGAAATTAAGATATTTTAATCATTTATTTAATTTTAGTAAAAAATAGGAAGTTACTGTTTAAATGGGACAGAATGAGTATTATTATTCAACTTTATAATTCTTACATTACGGAAGAATTAAGAGGTAAGAAGTTACAAAACCTCAACTGAAGTAAACCAGATTCTTTCGTCAAAATTGTTTGTATGTAACTAATTATTATTAATCGAGAAGAATTTGATACGGAAAATTCTCATTTACTCTTCCATATCATATGATTTGAAATTTAGACAATTATGATAAATTTTTATAAATAAAATAAAAATTATAATTTATATATGATAATTTTTTCATATCTGTGATTTTTTATTATATTTATCTTAAGTTTTTACCATAAAATTTGAATGATTTGAAAATAATATTTTTCATTAATGCTTGAAGATAATGTATTTGTTTAAAATATTTTTTATTTTTTTATGTAGTAATATTTTGACAATATTTATTTAAAATTTGAAAAATAATATTATTTATAAAATGTAAAGTTGAATCCGGGCCCTTTTATCTTTCCAATTTTAATGACATTTGAAAATATATATGTCAAATATTCAAAATTCTGGAAATCAAAGCCAAAAGAATACAAAAGATTTTAATAACATTGGAAGTATATGTGTCATATATTCAAAATTCTGGAAATCAAACCCGAAATAATACAAAAGGACAGGAGATGGCTTATCCTTTATGAATCAAAGTAGGCTAAGCCAATTGGAATTTGTCTTCCTGGAGTTGGATTTTATAACCACAATTATTGTTTCTTATATCCAAAGCTTTTTCTTTTCATTTCCACATATCAACATAAAGAAAAGAAACCACAACAAATAAATTTCCATGGCAGCTGAATCCGAGCAACTGCACTTTATCTTGTTTCCATTCATGGCACAAGGCCATATGATTCCCATGATTGACATAGCCAGATTGTTAGCTCAGCAAGGAATTTTCATATCAATAATCACTACTCCTCTTAATGCAATTCGTTTCAGAGACACTGTTGATAGAGCTGTGGATTCCGGCCTCCAAATTCGATTGACAGAAGTCAAATTTCCTGCAGAAGAAGCTGGATTGCCAAAGGATTGTGAGAATTTTGACTTGTTACCTTCACTGGGCTTAGCCATTGAGTTCTTATATGCAACAAACTTGCTACAAGATCCAGTTGAAAGATTGCTTCAAGAGATTAAACCAAGACCAACTTGTATCATATCCGATATGACTTTGCCTTACACAAGTCAGGTTGCTACCAAGCTTCAGGTTCCAAGAATTGTTTTTAATGGATTTGGTTGCTTTTGTATGTTATGTATGCATACACTAGACACCAATTCCGGAATTCTTGAAAGTATAAAGTGTGAATCTGAATACTTCACACTTCCTAAATTTCCTCACAATATCCAATTAACCAAACGCCAACTTCCAAAAGCAACGATTTATGATAGCCGTGAGTTCCCTGGGCAAATCGCAGCAGCTGAGAAGGTCACATATGGGATTATAATAAATTCGTTTGAAGAGTTGGAGCCTGAATATGTGCAAGAATACAAAAAGTTAAGAGAAGGTAAGGTTTGGTGCATTGGTCCAGTTTCACTAAGCAACGAACATAGGTTGGATAAGGTTCAAAGAGGTAATAACAAGGCCACAATCCAAGAATCCCATTGTTTAAGATGGCTTGATACCCAAAAACCAGTTTCTGTATTATATGTATGCTTGGGTAGCCTATGTAATTTAGCAACTCCACAGTTGATTGAGCTTGCTTTAGGCTTAGAAGCATCAAATATGCCATTCATTTGGATAATAAGAGGCGGCGAAACGTCAACAGAACTTGAAAAATGGATAGAAGAAGAAGGTTTTGAAGAGAGGACTAAACAGAGAGGAGTTATACTAAGAGGATGGGCACCACAAGTAGTGATACTGTCGCATAAAGCAATTGGAGGATTCTTAACACATTGTGGATGGAATTCAACACTTGAAGGGGTTGCAGCAGGCGTTCCAATGGTTACTTGGCCGCTTTTTGGTGATCAATTCTGCAACGAAAGGTTAGTAGTTGATGTGTTAAAGATTGGTGTAAAGGTTGGGGCTGAGGCTACTGTGGTATGGGGAGAAGAAGAGAAGATTGGAGTCTTGATTAAGAAGGAAGATGTTGTTAAGGCCATATTGAAGCTAATGGATTCAGCAGAGGAAAGTGAAGATAGAAGAAATAGAGCAAAAGAGTTGAGCATTAAGGCTAAAACAGCGATGGAAGAAGGTGGATCTTCTTATCTCAATTTGAAACTATTAATAGAAGAAATTAAGCAACTATCGGTAAAATTCAATAATCCACCATAGTTAAAGGCTTGCAGAAGAAGAACGAAGGAAGATTTTCTCATCCTTGTTGATTTCTCATTGAATCTCTTCCTCTGGGACGTCTACAATGAGTTGGGCAACTTGATAAAAGTAAGAAAAATTTACATACTTCGCCGGTTTTGGTACAAATTATGACGATAGATTAGGGTCCACATGTCTGAGAAATTGGTAGTCTCATTCTTGATTCCTATCAATTCTAAATTTCGTTGGAAACAGGCTTCCTTCAATAATTCATGGTGAATTTTTCTTTTTTTTTTTTTTAATTACGGGTATTGTCCAGCATAAGTCG
>JBBPFJ010000039.1:802500-835000 GCA_037975025.1 Excoecaria agallocha | reverse complement strand
TTCTCCTTTTTCTGCGTACCAACACCCCAACTAGAAATGTTTCTTAATTTTTAGGCTTGAAAACATCATTTTGTAGGCATGGTATCTTTTTGAAATTTGTTATCATATGTCTTATATTTTTAAATAACAAAAATACCTAATTTGTCCTTTTTCATTAGAATTTATTCTCTCAAAATACTTAGGGATGCTCTTAAGTGATTTTCAGGGACAGAATCAGTCCTTTAACTTTGAAAATTTTCTTGAGATGACAAGTACAGAATTAGGCCAAGAAATCTTCATTAAATTTTACCAAAAATGAGTCTATTTTTCATCCAAAATTAGAATCACTCAAAAACGAGTGATAGGAAAAAATTTATGCCCAAATTACTATAAACTAGTCTGAGTAGAGGGGCAGATTCAGGTCACTAATATTTAGGCTTAATTTTAAAGATCTTAAGGCCTTAACTGGGTTTACATTCCTTCATAAAAGTGGTAGTTATAAGCCTTAAGATTTTTTGGCTTTGGTTTTACCTTATTTAAAGGTCTATCAACTGAGATAAGGTCAAAATACTAAAGATTGTTCAAGACTCCTTAATTCATTTTCTTCATTAAAGAGATAAAAAGGTATAGCCCGAGAAAAATCATTTGAAAGTATAAAAAAATCAAATAAGAGCTTTCCACTTTTATTTCTTGGATATAATATGAGACATATCATCCTCACTAGGTAACCCTAATCAAAGTTATCTCAAGTCCCAATGTCTACACAGGGCACAAGTCGACACAGGGTGGTTTTATAACAAGTCAACACATTGAGGACCAAGTTAGCACAATTTTAAATCCTTCCTTTTCTTATTTAACATTTAATTCCTTAAGTGAAAACACCCATTTACACTTCAAAACACATAATTTAATAAAGAGAGCCTACAACAACAAAGAAAACAAAAAGGTAAAACATAACAAAACTCTTAAAACATATGCAAAAATGAAACATAACTAGCCTAAATAACTATGATATATTGCATGGCATCAAATTCCCCCACACATAAACCTTGCTTACCCTCAAACAATAATGTAAAAGTCGAAGTGGAAGAATTAGCAAAAATACCTATCTTTTAAAAATAAATATAGCTTTCCCTAAGATAATCTTAAATATGAAAAGTACTTAAGAAAAAAATCGTTAACAACTAATTTCTAATGCTCGACAATGATAGAGTAGACAAACTATATAGTATATACAATAAATTTAGCATACTATCTCATGTTATTAAAATCAAAATCAAAAATATAAATTCAAGAGTTTAACCAATTAAGCTACTTAACTCAGATGATCAATCTTCACACTTTGGAATCTTAAGAACAAACATAGCCATTGGGACCAAGGTTAAGCTCAAACATTAAGTCATAATTGTAAGGACCCTAAATAGGCCCTAGTAGAATTCAAGGGCAATTATTTATTATTAAAGTCTAATTAAGCATTATTGGATGAATTATTAGTAGTTATGATCTAATGAATTCATGGTCTTATGTGATAGAGTATATAATAGTCAATTGATATTATAGTGTATAGTGTGTATAATTGGAGCAAAAATATATTTAAGATATTGTTTAGGGTATAAACATTATTAAGTTATCATTAATTATGTGATAAATGTGTGAATTATATGGTATGAATTTTATAAGGGTGTAATTAAATTATTATTGTTTGTTTAATAATATTCAAGGGTGTAACTGAAGTATAAAGTATTAGTTTAGGGGTCAATTTGTAAATTCAGCAGATTAAAGGTCAAATGTGAATAAAAGAGAGATTTGAGAGGTTGATTTAAGAGAAATAATAATTGGATAGGCCAATTTATAACATGCAAGAAGATGAGAGGCAAAGGTGTAATATGAAAGAAATTGAGAGAAGTTAGTGGAACATGCAAAATTTTGAGGGACCAAAAAAGAAATTTACCTTGCCACTATATATATATATATATATATATATATATATATATATATATATATATATATATATATATATATATATATATATATATATATATATATATTATAATTCACAAGAAAGAGAGAGAAGTAGAGGGGGACAGCATTCTAAAGAGAGAGTTATAGAAATTTATTCTTCTTCTCATCTCTTATATTTTATAGTTATTCTTTCTCTAAGAAAAATCTTTGAAGAGAAATTCATGCATGTTTAATTGATCAACAGAAGTTAGTATGTATCATTAAGGTAAGCTTATTAATTAGTAATTCTTCTTCTTTATCTTCTTGTTTTGGTTGATAGTAGATTGAGTTAAATGCTAGAATTTTGTGTTAATGTATGAAATTGTTGTGAAAGGAAAAGAAGGAGAAAATTAGGATCTTGAAAGAAGAAGATAGTGAGAGAAAAAGGAGAATTTTGAAGAAGATTTGAGTTACATGTCCAGGTTTGGGAACTATTATTTATTACATGCATTAATACTTGTGTTGATTATGGATTTTATAAGTATATTGACTTGAATTAAGATATTAGGCATTAATGTGAAAGTGCTGTCCAGAAATTCGGATTGACCTCCAATGACTATTTTGATCATAAGTAGAGTTGTTGAACTCCGAATTTGATGATTCTAGTTGGGATAGAACCGGGACTTCTGTGCCTACAAATGTTATAGAAATAAAAATAATGAAACTTTGGCTCTAAAATCATAAAAAATGCCCAAAAATGTGGCCTTTCTCCATTTGGCGGGCCATTGGAGCAGTAGGTGTTTCTTATGTTATAACTCCTGGGATATACATCAAAATGACTTGATATTTTTATAGTATATAGTTAAGATCTTAAGTATCAATTTCTAAGAGAAAGGTTTCCTGAAAATTGTCGTTTTCCATGTGAAAAATATTATACAAAAATCGGACAGTGAGCAATAGAGAGTGAGTATGTTTAGCATGAAGGAACAATTGCAAATACATTGTTAATCACTTAAGGACTCAATTAACAAGTTCTCAATCAACAAGATTACTAGGATGTGCATGTTAATAGATAATTACAATATCTATAAAGTAGGAACTAAGGGTTTTTAGATTAATTTAACTTAATAATTTAATCTATAGTATGGCATAGATATGTACATAAATGAAAGTATATAATTGAACTTAATGATTATTAATAGCTTGTCATTATATGAGAGTAATTATATGCTGATGTCTTTATGTATCAAATTAGAGACTAATTTCATAACATTAAGTATATATAGATAACTGCCATTAAATGATTTAGAGTTTAAATTGCTTGACAACGTATAGAAAATATAGACAACATAAATAATATGCAGTGTTTAGGAGTACAATGTAGTAAAATTGATTTCATAATAAAAAGAGATGATGAGGTATATATAAGATAAGCTGATATTAATAATAGATTATGTTTTTTATTGGCTTAGAGTTATTTGAAAAAGTAGAAACAATATAATTGCCTTCATAAAATGAAAAGATAATAGCCATAGTCATAGTGTATCAACTTTGATAATATTGAAAGCAATTTATTTTGTAATTGTATTTTATCGATATTGAAGCCTCTATAGCTACCTCACCTTAATACTATTGCCATAATATGACTGGGGTTGGAATAAACGTAATTATGTGCTTAACTCCTATTATACCATGAGTTTATCTACAACTTAAATTTAATGTAATTGCAAGTGTATATTAAAGAAACATCCATACAAGCTAATTATGGAATAGTTTGGGGTAAAAATGAGATATCTTTGTGTACAATGGTCAGAATACTATGAGATTAATTCCTATGCATAATAGACTCCTAAATGCACATTTTTTTATGCAGGAAGTATGAATTAAAATCGTATACAAGCATGTCAAATGTTGACTTGAAATTCATTGGGACTGAATGTACTATTAGGGAACACACCTTAGTAAATTAGGTATAATGTTTGGTAGAGTTGTTAAAATTATACAAAGTGAAATTCTGGTAAAACTAGAGACATGGAAGTATAACTTTGACGAAGAAATATTGATCTAATTCCTTATTAATCTTATTCTATGAATTTTTATAAGTTGTAACAAACACTATTTTGGTTCTATGAATAGTCTATAGTTTTTCTCATATATCTCGAGATATAGATAATATATTAAGGTGAATTTTGATGCTTTCGAAACTAGATACAAAGGGGAATAAGATTGTAGAAGGTCATTTAGCTTAAAAATTATATTTTCAAAATCATAAGTGGCTCACAATTTGGGCCCAGAATGCTGCCCTTATGCAGATTTGTGTAGGCAGAATTTTAATTTGTTTTCTATATTTGCATTAAATATAGTTATGTTAAATATGTGTTTATATAATAACAAATTGGATTGGATATAGCATGTGATGTGATTATTGATAAAATTCCCTAAATATATATACATATATACATGTTCACATATGTATTTAAGTAAAGATTGTTGACAATTATATCAAATATGCATATGTGATTGAAATTAAATACTTGCTTGTTATATGAAAAATTATTTATATACATGTACTCCTATGAAGAGTAAATGTGTATTTCAGCATGCACTTATACTATGAAATAAAGAAATGCATTAGTATGATTATGTTCAAATATATTACCTTATTGATAACATGTTAAAGTACACAATGTGATGACATATGCTTAATAGTAAGTACTTGTCTTATTATATGCCTATATGAATACATGTGTGTGTGTGTGTGTGTATATATATATATATATATATATATATATATATATATATATATATATATATATATATATATATATATATATATATATATATATATATATATATACACACTTGTGATTATGAATCTTTTTACATGATCACATCCATATGATGTGCTATAGTGCAAAGTTCTTATAACAAAGCATGTTTTATGATGAACACTTGAAGAGGTACAACAAATTACATGATTGTCATACTATGATCATGTTAATTTGTGAAATATGATGATAGCATGATTAATAAAGTATGTGATGCATTAAGGAACCTTGCATACATAATTATGCCATGGCAATAATATGTCTATTTTATGGTTATGCATGTGCAAATTGACTAGCTAACTGCAAGCATGATATATGAAAAGAAAATTAAATAGAGTAATGCCTGCAATTAGAGTTCAATTATGGACAGATACGTGCCTATAAGGATGTTGCAGCTACCACCGTAGACCTTTTTAGGTCTAAAGTACAGTTGATCCTATTGAATCATGCACAGCCCCATTTGTTTTATTACTTGACCCCGTTTGGGTCCATTTAACCGGTCCACCGTACAGTCAACCCCGTTTAGTTCTATAGTTTTGATATCTTCGAATATCCATCATTTTGGTACCCTCAAGTATCCACCGATCCCCGTTATCCACCTTTCAAACTTTGGTAGGCTAAACTATAAGTACCGTACAGACATTAAAGTATAAAGTACAAAGCAAGCATCATATAAGAGTTAAGGATATTGCTTGATTACATGTCTGACATGATTTGCTTATATTGTTTCATAAGTTTAAATAAATAGAGGTTACCAAGTAACACATGATATGTATGCTATTTATAGTTGGTTCTAAATGTTCAAAATTGCTTAAATGAGTTAAATGCATGAAGAATTCTCAATCAGTATACAATATAAGCATGCTAAGTTAACTATTAAGCTTTTCAAATGCTTTTATTGTTTACTACATGAGGTTGTTAGATTTTTCAAGATTTTCTAATCCATTGATTACATGTTAAATAAACGTATATATATATAATGTGTGCTAAGAGTGATTACTGATGAAGCAATGGTAATATCAAAGTGCTTTAAAAGTTGAAAAATATACAAGGTAAAGATAAAATAGTTTAATAAAAATAATAAGTATTCAAATGAATGAGAATGCATCTTATAAATGGAATATATTATACATATGTATAAGGAATATAATTTATCTGAATACAGTACCATGTTTCTAAGATAGTTAAGCATATCAAAGTGATCACTAAAATCAAAATGTGGGAACTCATAAAGTATAGATGAAGTATATATAAATATTTGTAAATAAGTGATAGAAATATGGCATAGTTATTAAAATGTTTGGCAATTGATATTAATACATGAATAATATAGTCATCAATGTTTGACAACTAATAATTCAAAGTAAGTGGTTAAGAGTAACATATAGAAATCCATAAAGTAAGCTTGATGTATAGGATTCAAAGTAATGAATGAATAATGATAAAGGTAATAAATTGATAAGCAAAGAAAATATCAATAAGTATTGTTATTGGTTACAAGTATAGCAAAAGAGAATATAATTATGGGAGATTAATGTGAATATTTTTTATAATGATTTTTTTATTTGCTTTAAGATGTGTATATATGGGTTTTCATCTTGATGACCTTTAAAAGGGGTCATCCACATGTTTTTATTGCCCACTAAGCTTTATAGCTTAGCACCGGTGTTTCATCCGTGTAGATTGCAAGTAAGGATTTTTCCTTGGGATGATATCTGCAGCGGGATGGCCAACAAAGAGAGAGATTAAAAGTATAGTCTACTGTTGAATGCATTTTGATTACAAGATTCTTATTTAATTTGACAAGGATGTGATGTACAGATGACGAATAGATGTAAATATTGTATTGTTTAAAAATACTCTTAAGTATGCAGTAAAGTGTTAATAGTATAGTTTATACGTCAGATTTATGTTTGAAGTTTGACAAAAAAAATATTTCGAGCATTAAACCTGACAAGCATGCTTAATGATACAGGATATAGTGTTTACAACTATGTAGGGAATAAGGGTGTTAAAATTAGTGGTATCAGAGCTTTGGTTTAGTCATTTCTAGGCTATAGGTGTTTAGAGTTATTATCATAGGAAGCTTTGGGAGTGTTGGCAAATGTAGATATCCTGGTCTTGATATGGTTAGATTGAAGTGTGATGATTTGATAGAATTTGATAAATAGGATATAAGGATAGTTATATATGGGTAAGGGTATATGATTGAAGTTTCAAAAATTGATTATGTGTATAATAGTACTTTCTTGGGATCTTAATTCCGAATTGAATAGTACATAATATGTGCATATGAAAATATATAGGATTATGAAATAGGTGTGTTAATAAAATAAGTAGTGATTATTTAATTATGATAAATGAGATGAAGTTTTATTTAGTTGATAAAAATATATATAGTTGAAGGTTCTGAGATATCAAGTTGAGGAGTGATGATAATGCTTTATATGCCTGTCAGTTTTTCCTTATCGAGTACGGGCAATTGATGAAACATTATACATGGTATGGGGCGAAAACATATACAGCACTTGAGAAAATGCATTTGCATCTTACTACATACACAAAAGCATCATTCAGTCATAGCATAGCATCAAGCATCATATTACATGTACAGGCCCCAACTGATAAAGGAAACTGATAGGATATATGTTGAGTATAGTAATGATGTAATTGTATGATAATATCGCTCCTTATGGAGATTGAGTTATAAGAGAAGCGAATTAAGTCAAAGTAAGCATCAAGGAAAAAGTTTTCAAGATAGTATGGAGTGAAAGTTTATAGTGCTAGACATAGAAGTCTAAGAATTGATAGTTATACATTTAAGCAACGGATACAGGAGTGAATTTTTAGAACGAAATTCCTTAAGGCGAAAGAGATTTGTAAGGACCCTAAATAGGCCCTAGTAGAATTCAAGGGCAATTATACATTATTAAAGTTTAATTAAGCATTATTGAATGAATTATTAGTAGTTATGATCTAATGAATTCATGGTCTTATGTACTAGAATATATAATAGTCAATTGATATTATAGTGTATAGTGTGTATAATTGGAGCAAAAATATAGTTAAGATATTATTTAGGACATAAATGTTATTAAGTTATCATTAATTATGTGATAAATGTGTGAATTATATGGTATGAATTTTATAAGGGCATAATTAAATTATTATTGTTGGTTTAATAATATTCAAAGGTGTAATTGAAGTATAAAGTATTAGTTTAGGGGTCAATTTATAAATTCAGTATCTTAAGGGACAAATGTGAATAAAAGAGAGATTTGAGAGGTTGATTTAAGAGAAAGAATAATTGGATAGGCCAATTTATAACATGCAAGAAGATGAGAGGCAAAGGTGTAACATGCAAGAAATTGAAAAATGATAGTGGAACATGCAAAATTTTGAGGGACCAAGAAAGACATTTACCTTGCCACTATATATATATTATAATTCACAAGAAAGAGAGAGAAATGAAGGGGGATGGCATTCTAAAGAAAGAGTTATAGAAATTTATTCTTCTTCTCATCTCTTATATTCTATAGTTAATCTTTCTTTAAGAAAATTCTTTGAAGAGAAATTCATGCATGTTTAAATAATCAAAAGAAGTTAGTATGTATCATTAAGTTAAGCTTATTAATTAGTAATTCTTCTTCTTCATCTTCTTGTTTTGGTTGATAGTAGATTGAGTTAAATGCTGGAAGTTTGTGTTAATGGATGAAATTGTTGTGAAAGGAATAGAAGAAGAAAATTAGGATCTTGAAAGAAGAAGATAGTGAGAGGAAAAGGAGAATTTTAAAGAAGATTTGAGTTGCATGTCTAGGTTTGGGAACTTTTATTTATTGCATGGATTAATACTTGTGTTGATTATGGATTTTATAAGTATATCGACATGAATTAAGATATTAGGCATTAATGTGAAAGTGTTGTCCAGAAATTCAGATTGACTTCCAACGACTATTTTGATCATAAGTTGAGTTTTTGAACTCCGAATTTCATGATTCTAGTTGGGATAGAACCGGGACTTCTATGCCTATAAATGTTATAGTAATAACAATAATGAAATTTTTCTTAAGGTCCTCAAAAATGTCCAAAACAATAGCCCTTTTTCATTTGGTAGGTCATTGGAGCAGTAGGTGTTTCTTATGTTATAACTCCTGGGATATATATGCATCAAAATGACTTGAAATTTTTAGAGTATATAGTTTAAATCTTAACTATCAATTGTTAAGAGAAAATTTTCCTGAGAAATGTCATTTTCCATGTGAAAAATATTATGTAAAAATCGGACAGTGAGCAGTAGAGAATGAGTATGTTTAGCATGAAGGAACAATTGTAAATACATTGTTAATCACTTAAGGACTCGATTAACAAGTTCTCAATCAACAAGTTTACTAGGATGAGCATGTTAATTGGTAATTATAATATCTATAAAGTAGGAACTAAAGGTTTTTAGATTAATTTAACTTAATAATTTAATCTAAAGTATGGCATAGATATGTACATAAATGAAAGTATATAATTGAGCTTAATGATTATTAATAGCTTGTCATTATATGAGAGTAATTATATGCCGATGTCTTTATGTATCAAATTAGAATCTAATTTCATAACATTAAGTATATGCAGATAAGTGCCATTAAATGATTTATAGTTTAAATTTCTTGACAACGTATAGAAAATATAGATAGCATAAATAATATACAGTTTTGAGGAGTGCAATGTAGTAAAATTGATTTCATAATAAAGAGAGATGATGATGATGATGATGATATATATATATATATAAGATAAGTTGATATTAATAATAGATTATGTTTTTCATTGGCTTAGAGTTATTTGAAAAATTAGAAACAATATAACTGCCTTCATAAAAAGAAAAGATAATAGCCATAGTCATAGTGTATCAACTTTGATAATATTGAAAGCAATTTATTTTTTAATTGTATTTTATCGATATTGAAGCCTCTATAGCTACCTCACCTGAATACTATTGCCATACTATGACTGGGTTTGGAATAAACTTAATTGTGTGCTTAACTCCTATTATACAATGAGTTTATCTACAACTTAAATTTAATGTAATTACAAGTATCTATTAAAGAAACATCCATACAAGTTAATTATGGAACAGTTTGTGGTAAAAATGAGATATATTTGTATACAATGGTCAGAATGCTATAAGATTAATTCCTATGCATAATAGAATACTAAATGCACATTTTTTATGTAGGAAGTATGAATTAAAATTGTATGCAAGCATGTCAATTGTTGACTCGAAATTCATAGGGACTGGATGTATTGTTAGGGAATAAACCTTTGTAAATTAGGCATAACTTTTGGTAGAGTTATTAAAATGCTAAAAAGTAAAATTATGGTAAAACTATAGACATGGAAGTATAACTTTGATGGAGAAATTTTTGTCTAATTCCTTCTTAATCTTATTCTATAAATTTTTATAAATGGTAACAAACACTATTTTTGTTCTATGAATAGCTTATAGTTTTTCTCATATATCTCGAGCTATAGTTAAGATATTAAATTGAATTTTGATGCTTTGGAAACTAGACACAAAGGGGAATAAGATTGTAGAAGGTCATTTAGCCTAAAAATGACATTTTCAAAATCATAAGTGGCTCACAAATTAGGCCCGGAATGCTGCCCCTATGCATATTTGTATAAGCAGAATTTTAATTTTTGTTCTTTATTTGCTTTAAATATAGTTATGTTCAATATGTGTTTATATGATCACACATTGGATTGGATATAGCATGTGATATGATTATTTATAAAATTTCCTAAATATTTATACATATATACATGTTCACATATGTATTTAAGAAAAGATTGCTGACAATTATATCAAATATGCATATGTGATTGAAATTAAATACTTGCTTGTTATATGCAAAATTATTTATATGTGTGTACTCCTATGAAGAGTAAATGTGTATTTCAACATGCACTTATATGATGTAATAAAGAAATACATTAGTATGATCATGTTCACATTATTGATAACATGTTAAAGTACACAATGTGATGACATATGCTTAATAGTAAGTACTTGTCTTGTTATACGCCTATATGAATACATGTGTATATATGTATATATACTTGTGATTATGAATCTTTTTACATGATCACATCCATATGATGTGCAATAGTGCAAAGTTCTTATAACAAGGTATGTTTTACAATGAGCACTTGAACGGGCATTAAACATTACATGATTGTCATACTATGATTATGTTAATATGTTAAATCTGATTATAGCATGATTAATAAAGTATGTGAAGAATTATAGGAACCTTGCATACATAATTATGCAATGGCAATAATATGTCTATTTTATGGTTATACATGTGCAAATTGACTAGTTGTGTGCAAGCATGATATATGAAAAGAAAATTAAATTGATCATTGTCGGCAATTAGAGTTCAATTGTGGATAGATATACGCCTATAGGGATGTTGCAACTGCCACTGTTGACCTTTTTAGGTCTAAAGTACAGTTGATCCTATTAGATCATGCACAACCCCATTTGGGTTGTTAGTTGACCTCATTTGGGTCCATTTGATCGGTCCACCGTACAGTCGACCCTGGTTGGGTCTATAGTTTTGATATCTTCGGATATCCACCATTTTAATACCCTCGAGTATCCACTGATCCCGTTATCCACCTTTCAAACTTAGGCAGGCTAAACTATAAGTACAGTACAGACTTTAAAGTATAAAGTACAAAGCAAGCATCATATAAGAGTTAAGGATATTGCTTGATTACATGTCTGACATGATTTACTTGTATTGTTTCATAAGTTTAAATAAATAGAGGTTACCAAGTAACACATGATATGTATGCTATTTATAGTTGGTTCCAAATGTTCAAAATTGCTTAAATGAGTTAAATGCATGAAGAATTCTCAGTCAGTATACAATACAAGCATACTAAGTTAATTGTTAAGCTTTTCAAATGCTTTTCATTATTTACAACGTGAGGTTGTTAGATTTGTCAATATTTTCTAATCCATTGATTACATGTTAAATAAATAAATATATATATATATAAAGTGTGCTAAGTGTGATTACTGATGAAGTAATGGTAATATCAAAATGCTTTAAAAGTTGAATAATATACAAGGTAAAGATATCATAGTTTAATAAAAATAGTAAGTATTCAAATGAATGAGAATGCATCTTATATATGGAATATATTATACTTATGTATAAGGAATATAATTTATCTGAATACAGTACCATGTTTCTAAGATAGTTAAGCATATCAAAGTGATCACTAAAATCAAAATGTGGGAACTCATAAAGTATAAATGAAGTATATATAAATACTTGTAAATAAGTGATAGAAATATGGCATAGTTATTAAAATGTTTGGCAATTGATATTAATACATGAATAATATAGTCATTAATGTTTGACAACTAATAATTCAAAGTAATTGGTTAAGAGTAACATATAGAAATCTAAAAAGTAAGATTGATGTATAGGATTCAAAGTAATGAATGAATAATGATAAAGGTAATAAATTAATAAGCAAAGGAACTATCAATAGGTGTTGATATTGGTTATAAGCATAGCAAAAGAGAGTATAATTAGTGGTAGATTATTATGAATATTGTTTATAATGATTGGTTTACTTGATTTAAGATGTGTATATATGGGTTTTCATCTTGACAACCTTTGAAAGGGGTCGTCCACATGTTTTTGTTCCCCATTAAGCTTTATAGCTTAGCACAGGTGTTTCATCCGTGTAGGTTGCAAGTAAGGATTTTTCCCTAGGATGATATATGCAGCAGGATGGCCAACACAAGAGAGAGATTGAAAGTATAGTCTACTGTTGAATGCATTTTGATTACAAGATTCTTATTTACTTTGACAAGGAGGTGATGTATAGATGATTAATAGATATAAATATTGTATTGTTTAAAAATACTCTTAAGTATGCAGTAAAGTGTTAATAGTATAGTTTATATGTCAGATTTATGTTTGAAGTTTGACAAAAAAAAATATTTCGAGCATTAAACCTGGCAAGCATGCTTAATGATACAAGATATAGTGTTTACAACTATGTAGGGGATAAGAGTGTTATAATAATTCTCATGGCATTTTTAGACACTTTGAAAATGTTCTAAGTTTCTTTTCACTTTGGTGGGATAGAATAATTAAGGCTACTACTAAGCAATTTTCAAGGACAAAATTAGTCCTCTAACCTTAAAAATTTTCTTGAGATGACGAGTATAGTATTAGGATAAGAACTCTTTATTAAAGTTTTCCAAAAATGAGTATATTTTCATCAAAATTTGATTCACTCAAAAAGGAGTTATAGGGAAAGATTTATGCCTAAATTACTATAAATTGGTCTAGGTAAACAGGCAGATTCAGGTCACTAATGTTTAGGCTTTATTTTGACGGTCTTAAGGCCTGAATTAGGTTTAGATTCCTTCACAAAAGGTGTAGCTGTAAGCCTTAAGATTTTCTTGGCTTTGCTTTTTCCCATTTAAAGGTCTATCAGCTAAGATAAGGTCAAAATACTAAGGAATATTCAAGACTCCTTGATTCATTTTCTTGATTAAAGAGATAAAAAGGCAGAGCCATAGAAAAATCACTTTAAAAGCATAAAAAATCAAAGGAGAGTTTTACACTTTTATTTATTGGATATATTATGAGATATATCATCCTGATTAGGGTAACCCTGATCAAAGCTATCTAAGGGTCCAGTGTCTACACAAGGCACGAGTTGGCACAAGGTGGTTTTGTAATGAGTCAGCACGCTTAGGAATAAGTTAGCACACTAAGGAATAAGTCAACTCGACTTCAAATCCTTCATTTACTTATTTAACCTATAATTCCTTAAGTCAAAACACCCATTTACACTTTAAAACACACAATTGAATAAATAGAGCCTACAAAAAGAAAGAAAATAAAAAGGTAAAACATAACAAAATTAACAAAAAAAACATGCATAAAACTAAAAAAATTAAGCATAAATAGCCTAAATAACTATGATATATTGCATGGCATCAAATTTCCCCACACTTAAACCTTGCTTGCCCTTAAAAAAGAATGTAAAAGTTTAAGTGGAAGAATTAGCAAAAATGCCTATCTTCTGAAAATAAATATAGCTCTCCTTGAGATAATCTCAAATATGAAATAGTACTTAAGAAAAAGTAGTTAACAACTAATTTTCAATGCTCGACAATGATAGAGTAGTCAAGTTGCATAGTATATACAATAAATTTAGCATACTCTCTCAAGTTATCAAAATAAAAAAAAAAACAAATTCAAGAGTTTAACCAAGCTACTTAACTCAGATGATCAATCTTCAAGCTTAGGAATCTTAAGAACAAAGATAGCCATTTGGACAAGGGTTAAGCTCACACATTAACTCATAATTCTTATGGCATTTTTAGACACTTTAAAATTATTCTAAGTTTCTTTTCACTTTCGTTGGTGCATTTTATGCTCCATCCCACATCTTTTCACTTAATTGCATCATTTTCTTTTTCTTTTTTTCTTTTTCTTTCAAAGTATTTATGCCTTCATCCATTATATAAAAGTGAGTTTTGCTTATTATGGCTATAGTTTTCCTAAGGCTACCTAAGTCCTTAAAAAATTAACTTTAATCTTGTCATCCTAGGTTTAAGCATTATTAAAAATGTGACTAAACATCCTATAGGCTTTGAAAATAACAACAAGAGATAGTAAGAAAAACTTAAAGCATAAACTACATGAAACTTAAGATTCTACCAATTAAGCATAAAAAGTAAGCTATCGATATGGCATTCATATGCAATTCAATCATGAACAAAATAAACTTAGGAAAAACTAATGATAATCATAATTGTAGAGAAGTTAAAATAATACAATATTATAGCATAGCATAGCATATATGCATGAAAACTTCAAACAAAGCTTGAACATGTAAACAAAAACATGAACAAACTAAAAAAATAAACATAAACAGATAAATATCCCTTCCTTTGCTTTTAAAATTTCACATTAACCCTAATGTGAACCTAAAAGATAAAAGGATAAGGAAAAGAAAACCTCCCTTTATGCATTTGAAGGAGATGGTGGAGATGAATCAACCATATAGCCTTCTTGAGCATTGAAGGTATTTATTTTATGCTTCATTCTTCACTACCTTCGAGCAAGGTGACAGTTTATGTTATTCATTAAATTCAATTAATGTTGCATCGCTTGTTTATTTCAAAGATTTGCTCCCAAATGCAGGAAAGCCTACGATAAGAGCATGAACAGTGCCTCAAGAAGGTCCACTTTCACCTTCTTGATGTGGGGCTAGAATAATGGCCAATGCTTGATAAGAGTCCTCCTCAAGAAACACATTAAATCCCTCATCCTTCTCAATTTTTTCTTTTTTTCATCACTTTCCTCTTCCTCTTATAAGGGTGGAGGTGCAACTTTTCTCCAACTGGATTGAGAATGGGTAAGAATTAGCCTCAGTAAGGCATAGACCACCTCTCTATGAATAAATGTTTACCTTGTAAAGTAAGAACACTTAAGCACACATGTAAAATCATCAAGATTAACATCTAAGGCCTGAGCAACAATTAAAACATGTTAATAAGTTATAGGGCCATCTTTTCTTAAAGCACATAATAACAATTAATTAAAAATCCAATAGGTCAAACAAACTTGCTTTTTAGTATAAATGCACCACATTAAAAGCAACTCTTGATATTAAACTTTATTAAACCTAGATTTGCGGAAAATAACACATACAAATGCTTTGTGCAATAACTGAAAGTTTAAATCCTTAATAAACATGCTATTGCCTTGCTTAGGATGAAATAGGTTATGTAAATCAGCCAAGAAAGTCCAAAACTCTAAAGTTCTGTAGTGGCTCACACATTTCATTTTTCTTATACCCAAATACCCTATGCGTGAAAGAGTAAATGAGTGTGTGCTTATTTCCTTGCATCTTAAATGCTAGCGCCCTATAATCATTAGCATTAACCTCAAGAGATGTATAAAACTCCATAAGCAAATTAACAAAAGTAGGTTCAATTATAAAGACAAATTTGCCAAGGCCATAAGAGTGCAAAAGTTGAGTAAAAGAATATAACATACTAAGATCCCTATGGAGATTAGTGGAAAGGTACTTACAAGACACAATTTCTCTAAACTTCAGATTAGTAAACCTTACACCTTCCTCTCCGTTAAGGATGGGAAATGTAGTCTTGTAGATTGAAGCCAAATATATTTCTTAAGTCTCTTTTTGGGGCCTTAAAGAGGAAAAACCTCTTGTTCTAGGCATGGTAAATAAGTAAAAGATATGAAAAAGAAATGAAATGAAGGCTTGAAAGGTGAAGGCCACATGAAGAAAAAAAAAAGGAAATGAGAGTGTTTTAATTGAGTATGAGAGAAAGAAGGAAGATAAATGCAGAAAATAGAAAATGAAATTAAAAAGTGAGAGGAGAGAAAGAATTAATCAATATAATTAAAGGTTGGGAAGAGAAGAAAAACTCATAGGGAAGATAAAAAGGTTGTAGAAATTTATTAGGGGGAATACCTATATATATATGGAAGGAAAATTTTGAAAAGGTATGAGAGAAAGTAGGAAAAGACATTACCCTTGGTATGAAAGGTCATGACTTTTAGGATTTAAACACATTTATTTTGAAATTTTTTCAAATTAAATCTCAAAAAGAATAAAAAATAAATTTTAAAAATGGAAAATCTAAAAAATGGAATAAATATGGGAAAATGTAGGAAAATGAAAGGTCAAAATGGGTGTTATGAGTCATCACGAGTGGCATGACTCGACATACTTTGTTACTGTAATGAGTTGGCATGCATTTTACAAGTCAACACCTTTACCTTTTAGGCCAAGTTGGCACGCATGTAATGAGTCAGCACCAATCCTGTATACCAAACTTAAAATACACACAAAAATAATTCACACACAAACATTAGTACAAGATTATATAATGTGTATAAAGCAAGAATAACACAAAAATAACACAAATAAAACATGAAAAACACAAATATACTACAAAACTAAAAATCTGGTTAAAGAAAGACTTATCAAAATAAAGCTAAGTTATGAAAAGTGTTAAGTATCATGAACTTTGTCATCTTGGGGTGGAGAGAGTGATCAATTTCACCTCATGTATAAATTCACTAATGAAACAAGGCTTAAGGCAATGACCATTTACCTATAATATCTCTCCCATATTATTTTCAATTTCAATGGCTCTATATGGATAAACTTTGACTACTTGAAAAGACCCGACCATCAAGACTTCAATTTCCTTAAAAATAACCACAATCTTGAATTATATAAAAGAACTAATTCTCCTTTATGGAACTCCATTTTAAGCAAATGCTTATCATGCCACATCTTATTGCGATCCTTGTACAACTTTTCACTTTCATAATCACTCATCCTTAACTCCTCTAACTCATTAAGCTAAATTAACCTCTTCATACTAACATTCTTCAAGTCAAAATTCAAAGCCCTTGTTGCCCAATAAGCCTTATGATCAAGTTTTATGGGCAAGTGACAAGTCTTCCAATAGATTAGTTAGAATGGTGTAAGGCCAATTGGAGTTTTAAAGGTATATTTCCATAAAGCATCATCTAATTTTAATGTCCAATCTTTCCTTGAGAAATAAACCATTTTCTCTAAAATCCACTTGAGTTCTATATTAATTACTTTAACTTATCCACTTGTTTGAGGATGATATGGAGTAGCAACCTTGTGTGTCAATCCATACTTCTTCAAAAGACCATACATCACATTATTATAAAAGTGTGAACCTCCTTCACTAATAATAACTCTAGGAGTACCATACCTTAGAAATATAACCTTTTTAAGCATCTTCCTAAAAGGACTTATGAAATCCATCCCTCATACATCAAAAATCACTACCTCAAGAATTGCTTTCAATGGCATCTCATTCTTTCTTATGACATTACCCATTCTTTGACACCTATCATATATAAGCATAAAGTTCGTAACATCTTTAAGCATTGTAGGCCACTAAAAACCAAACTAAAGTACCTTAAAAGCTATCTTGGTGACACCAAAATGATCACCCACATCCATAGAGTGATAATGCTTCAAAACATCTTCAACCTCATCTTAGGGAATACATCTTTGAATCAATCCATTAACGCATCTCTTCTAAAGTAAAGGCTCATCCCAATAAGGAATAAGGAATAACACCACTTACAAGATAGTTGTCAATATCAGTGAACTAAGGAACTTCCTTTGATATGATACTTAAAAGGTGTTTACCATGAAAAGTCTCATTGATTGGTATACCATTATCATTTTTCTTCAAACCCTCTCAATACAATCTTGAAATATGATCTTTCATAAGATTCTTACTTCCTTTATCATCTTTAACATTCCAATCAAACTCTTGAAGATCAAAATCCACCTTAAGAGTTTATGCTTTGCATCTTTCTTGCTTAGAAGGTATTTGACAGCAACATGATCCGAATACACAATCACCTTTTGCCCTATAAGATATGCTATAAATTTATCAAATGTATACATAATAGCTATCAACTCCTTATCCATAGTGGTATAATTAATTTGAGCTTCATCCAATAGCTGGCTACCATAATAAATAACATAGAGCTTACCTTTCTTCCTTTGCCCCAAAGCAGCTCCCACCATAAAGTTACTTGCATCACACATAATCTTAAAAAGTTACTCCTACTTTAGTGGTTCAAAAATCGGTGCTAAAATAAGATCCTTATTCAAAGTATCAAATGCATCAAGATAAGCTTCATCAAATTCAAATTCAACATCTTTAGATAGCAAATTTCACAATGGTTTAGCTATCTTAGAGAAATCATTGATAAACCTTCTATAAAAACTTGCATGGCTAAGAAAACTTTTGATATCCTCAACATATTTTAGGGGTGGTAAATCAGCAGTCACCTTAATCTTTTCTCTATCTTCCCCAATTTTGCTGCTTGATATAAAATGTCTAAGAGCAATGCCTTCTTATGCCATGAGGTGGTACTTTTCCTAATTATGCACTAATCAATGCTCTATGCACCTAGCAATAACTTTAAAAAGATTTTTTTAGACAATGTTAAAAGTTAGATCCATAAATACTAAAGTCATCCATGAAAAATTCACCACACTCATCAATTAAATCACTAAATATTGAAAGCATGTAACTTTAAAATGTAGTGGGAGCATTGCATAAGCCAAAATGCATACGCCTAAAAGCAAAAAGGGCCATGTAAACATGTAAATGCAGTCTTAGCTTGGTCTTTGGGGTGAATATTTATTTGAAAAAAAATCATTTAGGCCATCCAGGTAACAAAAATAAAAAAAAAAGTTTGCTAGCCTTTCTAAGACTTGATCAAAAAAAGGCAAGGGAAAATGATCTTTCCTAGTTGCCTTGTTTAACTAATGATAATTCATGCACATATGCCATCCTGTAATAGTCCTAATGGGTATCAAATCATTACGCTTATTCTTAATAACTGTCAAACCTCTCTTTTTAAGAATAACTTGTTAGAGAGTATGCCCTAGAGCCCATGTAAAGGGGATGAATTTTATATGTATGAATTTATATTCTTAATAAAAGGCATTATTCATTTATTAATGCTATGCTTAAATACATGAGTTTATAAATCTTAAATTAATAAATTAAGTCCTTGATACTATAAACATAGTACAAAGACAATCATGAAAGTGTTCATGATATGAGGTGTCTATTGCATGCAAATATGTTAATATCTAAATATCCCTAGTCATAGAATTAATAAGATAGGACATTGTTAATTCGAACAGACTAGTACATGTTATGCTTCTTGAATGGTTCAAGCAGTGGTTCTCATAACTGTGATTATGGAAGATAATCAAAGCTAACATATGGATGCATGTTAGAATAACAAGTTTATTGGAGACCTGCAAAGAGAATCCTCACATGAATATTAAATCTATGTCAGTGAGGAATCTCTTCACAGTGGTTGTGCAAGTATTCTTAGACTTGAGATCACCAAAGTTATCTTAAGTAACAAGTGGTATATTTTGACTCCATAACTGATTACTTCCAACTGGGAGTGAACATAGTTAGGAGATTGGGTATATCATGACCTACTTGAAGATATTTGAGTGATTGACAAAGGATTCACCATCCCAGATTTAGTAAGGGAAGTTATCTCATATGATTCTATAATTACCTTGTTCGGAGAATCTCTGACCAGAGTAATATGCCAAGATGGATAGAGATCCATGGAGGGCATTTTAGGAACAATGGTTAAATTAATAGAACATACATAATTAGATTTATATAAGTTGACGAAAATTCATACTCAGAATCTAATTAAGATAAGAGTGGTAAAAGGAGTAATTACACGGTAATTATTTCTATGAAAAGGTATAGTCAAACCACTTGACTTTCCTGACATTTAGGCAGTCATGATGCCTAGCTAGAGGCCAATCATGACTTGTATAATAATGTATCAAAAATATCAATGGGGATTGATAAAATTATTTAAAGGAGTTTAAATCATGTGTGTTTTGAATAAAACTCACAATTACATATTATACTGCTAATATGGACAGGAACCCAATAGGTCACACACATATAGAGAAAAAGGATAAAACGGTAAAATGACAAGGATAATAATATTTGATATTATTATAGGGATAGAGAAGTGAATAAGATAAAAATTAATTAAAGAGTTTAATTAATTATGATCAAGTAAAATTATTCCCAAAACTTTTTTGATATGTTTTGTAAAATTGGACCTAAATGAAATA
The DNA here is from genome assembly GCA_037975025.1 of Excoecaria agallocha. Classification (NCBI taxonomy): domain Eukaryota; kingdom Viridiplantae; phylum Streptophyta; class Magnoliopsida; order Malpighiales; family Euphorbiaceae; genus Excoecaria; species Excoecaria agallocha. Next base: position 814,481 of record JBBPFJ010000039.1, on the reverse strand, counting down.
ATGTATTTCATAATTGATTATTATTGAACTATAAGTGTTATAGGGCTGATATAATTATTAATAGGTCCATTGGAGGAATTATAAAGGCCCAAAAAAGTGAAGTTGGCAGAGAAGCCCTCCTAAAGAAGGGCCACACGCCAACTCCAAAAAAGATTGCCTTAGAGGCCTATTTCCTGGACCAACATAAATTAAATATGTTACATAAGTGTTATGGAGTCTACATATTTAATTTGGTTGGATTTGGAATTCATTTGGGTAATTAAATCCAAGTATATGTACAAAGGGCCTAGTTTGTAGGTTTTGTGCATAGTCTTTTCTGAAAGGACTTAAATTGAGCCCAAATAATTATAAATAATTCTAGAAACCCAATGAATCTCCAGCAATTTTAAAGAGCCCAATCCCATTATGAAGTTGGATTTTTAACCTAACTATAAAAATCCAAGTGATGGGGAATTAGGGTTAAGCGTGTGTGAACACTTAAGAAAAGTTTCTTCTCTTTTTCTCTCTACCCTAGCCGCCATTCCCAAAGCTAGATTCTAGGTTTTTTGGCTAGCCCTTGTTTTCTACCAATTTTTGGTTCATTCTATCATTCTCTAGTGTGGATTACTCATTGGAGGTATTCGATTTTAGACACTGTGATTTGCGACAACCCGATGCGAAGGAAAATTAACTGTACAACAAAAATCAAAGCTGATTTTTCTTATTCTCATTAATATCTATATTATAAATTCATGGAAATATCAAATATATTGGTTAATAATTTTAAATTCTGCTTATGTATGAGATGCATGTAACCGATAATTCCCAACATGGTATCAGAGACAGGTTTTGCCATGAATATACAATTCTATATTTTTATGTGGAATAAGTTTTATTTTTTTGAGTTATTTATTTCATGAAATTTAAAATATCAGATTTTATTGTTCATGAATGAGAAATATTGATTTTTGGATATAAGTGTGATCAAATATATAAAACGGAAATAAAAACGATTCTTTTGAGAAAAGAATTTTTGGTTTTTGTGTGTATAGCTTTTAATTTTAGGGGCTGTTCTAAATTAATTTTTTATATATCCATTATAAGATCATTTATATGATAATTTATGTGTTTAATATGTGATATTAATCCATAGGATCAAACAAAATTAAAATCAAACAAGTTTTGCATGAAAACTAGTTTAGTCGAAAAGTTCAATAAATTAGTGTTCTTGATGTGTTCTTGTTTAGAATGATTTTTAATATTCTAAATTTGATATATCTAATATATTAAAGTGTTTTTAATTAATTGGATAAATTAAAATGGTCCTTAAATTAATTGGATTAATTTTAATTCATTAAAACCACTTAATGAGCTTAATTATATTTACGGACTTGGTTTAAAATAGTGAATGACTTGGTGGGACCAAGGAGCTGATTTAAATTAAATATTATAAAAAATAATTAAGTTTATTAATGGGTTTTAAGGGCTTGAGTGGGCTTGGCTCATTCCAAAAGGCCCAAATGGTCCAATAGACACAAAACTAGTTTGTGTATGAATACATTTAGGGTTTAATTTGGTGGGTTTTAGCCTACCCTTTATCTTAATCCTAAAATTGATTCTTTTAATTATTTAATATGATTAATTAATTAAATAATCAATTAATAATTAATTAATAATCAATTGGGTTGATTATTAAGGCAAGAACACATGCATGCAAAAAGGTTTCCCAAAATGAAAGTTTTCAAAATGAAAAAGTTTCCTAATTTGATCACATTATTAAAATAACTCAAAAGAATATTTCAAGAGTTGAAACAAAGTTAATAATACATTACTTTATGCATTATAAATGCATATAAGGGTGTATGATTGGCATGATGGATAGTTATGGACAAGGCCCAATGTGATTGAGCATTATGCATGTTTTGGCCCAATGAGGACTTTCATGACCCAGCCACTTGTTTTTGGTTTGTATTTCTTTTCAAATTGTAATATGTAATTATATTACTTAGATTAGAATTAGAAATAGATATGGAGACCACTATCAAGGAGCAAGATGGGCTAGACGGAGATCCAACAAGCTTGAAGATAATGTAATTATTTTACTTGTTTGAATCATGCATACTACCTAGGTGTGACCTTTTGATTTCCCTCTTGGCTCGGGGAAATCAATGTAGCAAAGTCCATAAATATTTGTATGCTTATATTTATGTGATAGATATAAGATGCATACCAATGTATGCCAACCATGTATGATGAGACTTAATTAACTAAAACCCTCAAATAAATACTAAGGTATATAAGCCTTCCATTAATTTGAGGAGAACCAGAGTTCTTTATAATGTGGATTGTTTACCACAGTCAAGCTCACATTATATTGAATATGTTCAAATCTAATTAAATGGGTCATCTTAGCTAGCCCATTAGCTTGTTGACCACATTCAAGGCTTATGGTTCTAGAGGCAATATTAGGGAATGCATATATGATATGCATACATCAAGAGTTGATAACCTAATGATCCAATAGTTATGTAGAGACACAATTGGTATAGAGATACCTACCTTTCAAGGGTATGGAGTTTGGCTTGTTGACCACGGTCAAGGTTAAATTACATATTAAGGATTGGATATTGGCCCACTAAGAAAACCATCGGGTTTTCTCAGATTAAATAGTGAGGGCTATTAATTCGCAATAAAATAGTGGGAGTAAATGGATTAATTAAAGACCTAATTAATGCATAAATATATATGAACATACTCTCATATGTTTTCTATTTCACATCTAGGTCATCATCATGAGCACATCAAACATTAACATACGATCAATCTTGGATAACAAACTGGTTGGCAGCAACTATTCTGACTGGATCAGGTAAGTGAGAATTATTATCAGAGCTAAAAAGAATCATTATGTCTTGGATAAAGATCCACCACCACTTCCATCAGATGATGCCATTGATGAGATCAAAGGCACTTATCAAAAATACATGGAGGATAGTGAAGCGGTAGCATGTCTGATGCTGGGTGTTATGTCCTCGGAGCTTCAGAAGCAACATGAGATGATGGATGCTAGAACCATCATTTTGCATCTAGAGGAGCTTTATTCTTCTTAGGCTAGAACTGAGCAATATGAGATTGCTCGAGCTCTATTTAGCTGAAAAATGGTGGAAGGCACTTCAGCTGCTACTCATGCATTGAAGATGTATAGGTATATTGAGCATTTGAGTAGACTTGGCTATGTTATGGATAATGATCTATACATAGATTTAATCTTGTACTCATTGGCTCCAAGTTATGCACCTTTCATGCTTAACTTCAACATGAACAAGATCCAAGTAACCATTCCTGAGTTAATCAACATGCTCAAGACAGCTGATGGATCCTTTAAGAAGGATCCAATAAGTGTCATGGTTGTCACTTCTGCTAAAGGCAAGAAGTAGAAGAAGAAGAAGAAGAAGATAACCAAGGTGCAGCCAAAGAATGGTGGGATCTCTAAGAAGAAGGTTACCAAGAAAGAGAATCCCAAAGGAACTTGCTTCCATTATGGAAAGGATGGTCACTGGAAGTGTAACTGCAAAGCCTATCTAGATTCTCTTAAAGAGAATAAGCATGCTGATGCTTCTACTTCAGGTATTCATATGATTGAAATTAATACTTATTCTATTGCTTTAAAACAATCTTGGTTATTAGATACCGGATGTGGATCTCACTTGTGTAATGATCTACAGGGGCTTAAAAGCTTTAGAAGAGTTGGAAAGGCAGAGATATGTTTGCAGTCAGCTACTAGACAGAACATCTCTACAACGGTTGTGGGGACTTACCATTTGCCTCTTCCAAGTGGATTAGTACCGAAATTAAATAATTGTTTTTATGTTCAAGCTTTATCCAAGAGTATTATTTTTTTCAATTGTTTATTAAACGATTATGACATTTCTTTAAAGGACAAGTGTTGTTACATTCTTAAGAACAATATGTTTTATGCAAAAGCTATCATTGAGAATGGTATATTTGTTCTTGATTTAATTAAAGAAGTGCATAATGTGGATACCAAGAGAATGAAACGTGATAATCTAAATACCCCATACTTGTGGCATTGTCGTTTAGGCCATATAAATGAGAAATGCATGACCAAATTACATAAGTCAAGTGATTTGGGATCATTTGATTATGAATCATTTGATACATGCGAATCTTGTTTATTAGGAAAAATGACAAAAGCTCCCTTTATTGGTAAAGGAGAATGAGCTAAAATGGTTTTGGACTTAATACATTCAGATGTATGTGGTCTAATGACTACACATGCCAGAGGAGGTTACTCCTACTTCATTACTTTTATAGATGATTATTCCAAGTATGGATATATCTATCGAATGAAACATTAATCAGAAGCATTTGAAAAGTTCAAAGAATTCAGAAATGAAGTAGAGAAACAACTTGGCAAGAGTATTAAAACACTTAGATCAGATCGAGGTGGAGAATACTTAAGCCAAGAATTTCAAGATTATCTTAGAGATAATGAGATTTTATCTCAATGGACTCCACCATATACACCATAACACAATGGTGTATTTGAAAGGAGAAATCGAACACTATTAGATATGGTTCGATTAATGATGAGCCAAGGAGACTTGCCTAATTCTTTTTGGGGATATGCACTAGAAACTGCTGTTTATGTGTTAAATAGAGTTCCTAGTAAATCGGTTGATGTTACTCCATATGAGATGTGGAATAACAAGAAACCCACGCTTTTTCATATGAAAGTATGGGGTTGTCCTGCTTATGTGAAGAGGACAATGTCAGATAAACTAGATGTTAAGTCTGACAAATGTTTATTTGTGGGATATCCAAAAGAAACGTTTGGATATTATTTCTATCATCTCTCAGAATAAAAGGTATTTGTTTCAAGGCATGCTGTCTTCTTGGAAAGAGAATTTCTCCTACGAGAGGACGGTGGGAGTAAAATTGAACTTGGTAAAGTTCAAGACCCATAAATAGAAGAAGATCAATCGATTAAACCCGAAACTAAATTTCATAATGATGAGATTGCAGTTGAACCTGATTATACACAAAATCCTAGAAGATCTACTAGGATGCATTCTATCCCTGTGAGATATGGATTTCAAATTGATTTAAATAGAGGCATAACTGTAGTAGAGGACAATGAGCCTACAAGATATCAAGAAGTTTTGAACAGTTTAGAACATGATTTATGGCTTAAGGCTATATAGTCTGAAATGGACTCCATGTATGAGAATAAAGTATGGACTTTAAATCAACCACCTGAAGGGATAAAACCCATAGGGTGTAAATGGGTCTTCAAAAAGAAGACCGACATGGAAGGTAATATAGTCACCTATAAAGCTCGCTTAGTAGCAAAGGTTAACAGCAAAAGGAAGGTATTGACTATGACAAAACCTTTTCTCCTTTTGTGATGCTTAAGTCTATAAGAATACTTTTATCCATTGCAGCTCATTATGATTATTAGATTTAGCAAATGGATGTGAAGACAGCTTTCCTAAATGGAAATCTGACTGAGGATGTGTATATGACACAACCAGAAGGGTTCACATCAGGAAATGGTGAAAAGGTATACAAGCTTCAAAGATCCATTTATGGATTGAAGCAAGCCTTTAGGAGCTGGAACATACGATTCAATGAGACAATCAAAGAGTTTGGTTTCTCACATAATGAAGATGAACCTTATGTGTATAAAAGGGTCAGTAAGAGTGCAATTGTCTTCCTAGTTCTATATGTAGATGACATATTGATCATGGAAAATGACATTTCTCTTCTCCAATCTATTAAAATATGGTTATCCAAGCAATTCTCCATGAAAGACTTTGGAGCAGCATCCTATATACTAGGAATAAGGATCTATAGAGATAGATCCAATAGGTTGCTAGGTCTTTCTCAAAGTACATATATAGATAAGGTATTGAAGAGGTTCAATATGGATCTCTCTAAGAAAGGGTTTATACCCATGGTGCATGGGAAATACCTTTCTAAGTTTATATGTCTGCAGACACTAGAGAATAGAGAGAGCATGAATAGAATACCATATGCATCAGCAATTGGTTCTATTATGTCTACTATGTTATGTACACGTCCAGATGTAGCATTTGCTTTGAGTGTCACAAGCAGATTCCAATCCAATTTTGGAGAGGAACACTAGGCAGCTATCAAGAATATCCTTAAGTACTTGAGAAGGACTAAGGATATATTCTTGGTATATGGAGAGGGCAGTTTGGAAGTAAATGGGTATATAGATGCCAGCTTCCAATTTGACAAAGATGATTGTAAATCACAATCTGGTTATGTGTTCATAATGGGAAGAGGAACAGTTAGTTGGAAGAGTTCCAAACAAGAAACAACTGTTGATTCCACGACAGAAGCTGAGTACATTGTTGCTTTAGAAGTAACCAAAGAAGCAGTCTAGATCAAAAAGTTCATATCTAAACTAGGAGTGGTGCCTAGCATTGTTGATCTGATTCCTTTATATTGTGACAACAATTGAGCCATTGCACAAGCAAAGGAACCACGGTCTCATCAGCGATCCAAGTATCTTCTCAAATGCTACCATCTCATAAGGGAAATAGTAGCTAGAAATGATGTGAAAATAGAAAGGGTCCCTATAGATGATAATGTGGTGAATCCCCTCACCAAAGCACTTTCCCAGATAAAACACGATCACCATATAAATAGCATGGGTCTGAGACACATGAGTGATTGGCTCTAGTGCAAGTAGGAGATTGTTAGAGAGTATGCCCTAGAGCCCATGTAAAGGGGATGAATTTCATATGTATGAATTTATATTCTTAATAAAAGGAATTATTCATTTATTAATGCTATGTTTAAATACATGAGTTTGTAAATCTTAAATTAATAAATAAAGTCCTTGATATTATAAAAACAGTACAAAGACAATCATGAAAGTGTTCATGATATAAGATGTCTATTGCATGCAAATGTGTTAGTATCTAAATATCCCTAGTCATAGAATTAAAAAGATAGGACATTGTTAATTCGGACAGACTAGCACATATTATGCTTCTTGAATGGTTCAAGCAGTGGTTCTCATAACTGTGATTATGGAAGATAATCAAAGCTAACATATGGATGTTTGTTAGAAGAACAAGTTCATTGGAGACCTGCAAAGAGAATCCTCACATGGATATTAAATCTATGTTAGTGAGGAATCTCTTCATAGCGGTTGTGCAAGTATCCTTAGACTTGAGATCACCAAAGTTATCTTAAGTAGCAAGTGGTATATTTTGACTCCATAACTGATTACTTCCAACTGGGAGTGAACATAGTTAGGAGATTCAGTATATCATGACCTACTTAAAGATAGTTAAGTGATTGACAAAGGATTCACCATCCCAGATTTAGTAAGGGAAGTTATCTCGCATGATTCTATAATTGCCTTGTTCGGAGAATTTCTGGCCAGAGTAATATGCCAAGATGGATAGAGATCCATGGAGGGCATTTTGGGAACAATGGTTAAATTAATAAAAGATACATAATTAGATTTATATGAGTTGACAAAAATTCATACTCAGAATCTAATTGAGACAAGAGTGGTGAAAGGAGTAATTGCACGGTAACTGTTTCTATGGAAGGTTATAGTGAAACCACTTGACTTTCCTAATATTTAGGTAGTCATGATGCCTAGCTAGAGGCCATCATGACTTGTATAATAATGTATCAAGAATATCAATGGGGATTGATAAAATGATTTAAAGGAGTTTAAATCATGTGAGTTTTGAATAGAACTCACAATTATATATTATACAGCTCATATGGATAGGAACCCAATAGGTGAAACACATATAGAGAAAAAGGATAAAATGGTAAAATGACAAGGATAATAATATTTGATATTATTATGGGGATAGAGAAGTGAATAAGATAATAATTAATTAAAGAGTTTAATTAATAATGATCAAGTAAAATTATTCGCAGAACTTTTCTGATATGTTCTGTAAAATTGGACCTAATTGAAATAATGTATTTCATAATTGATTATTATTGAACTATAAGTGTTATAGGACTGATATAATAATTAATAGGTCCATTGGAGGAATTATAAAGGCCCAAAGAAGTGAAGTTGGCACAGAAGCCCTCCTAAAGAAGGGCCACATGCCAACTCCAAAACAAAAGGCCTTAGAGGCCTATTTCTTGGACCAAAATAAATTAAATATGTTACATAAGTGTTATGGAGCCTACATATTTAATTTGGTTGGATTTGGAATTCATTTTGGTAATTAAATCCAAGTATATATACAAAGGGCCTAGTTTCTGGGTTTTGTGCATAGTCTTTTGTGAAAGGACTTAAATTAGATTTAATTGAGCCCAAATAATTATAAATAATTCCAAAAGCCCAATTAATAATTCTCCAGTAGTTTTAAAGATTTGAATCCCATTATGAAGTTGGATTTTTAACCTAACTATAAAAATCCAAGTGATGGGGAATTAGGGTTAAGTGTGTGTGAGCACTTAAGAAAAGTTTCTTCTCTTTTTCTCTCTACCCTAGCAGCCACTCCCAAAGCTAGCTTCTAGGGTTTTCAGCCAGCCCTTGTTTTCTACCAATTTTTGGTTCATTCTATCATTCTTTAGTGTGGATTACTCATTGGAGGTATTCGATTTTGGACACTATGGTTTGCGACAACCAGGTACGAAGGAAAATCAACTGTACAGTAAAAATCAAAGGTGATTTTTCTTATTCTCATTAATATGTATATTGTAAATTCATGGCAAGATCAGATATATTGGTTAAAAATTTTAAATTCCTCTTATGTATGAGATGTATGTAACCGATAATTCCCAACATAACTCTAATGGGATTCACCCATTTACTATCACTAATAGAGTATATAATACCATTATCTAGCAATTTAATCACTTATATCCTTACCATTTCTTTAAGAGTGGGATTTAATTTCCTTTTGCCCTCAATGGAAGGCTTGGTATCATCTTCCAATAAAATCCTATGTATGTAAATCTTAGGGCTAACCACCTTCAAGCCATTAATAGAATAAACAATAACATTCTTATGCTTAAGAAATACATCATGTAAAGCATCTATATGATCATTAGGTAAAGATGAATTAACAATAAAAGGAAATTCAAAGTTAGAGTTAATAAATACATATCTTAGATTGAATGGTAAAAGCTTGAGCTCTAGTGTTGCCTCTTCTTTTGATGAAACATCTTTTAGGTCATCTTTCTTTCTCAAAGGCTCAAACCTTAAAGGCCTACGAAAAGGATATGAGGTGGCCTCTAATTGATGCATATAAGCTTTCTCATTAGCATATGGCTCAATAAGCTTTTTCCTCATGCAATCATGCATAACCTCATCAATACATTAATCAATAATACCAAAGGAATCATTTATACTTACACTTGCAATAGGTGAAGATTTCATCATGTTAAAAATATCAAATTCAATACTTTTGTTAGCTACCTCCAAAATGATCTTATTTTTCTTTATATCAATTATGGCACCAACTATAACCAAGAAGGGTCTTCTAAACAAAATTAGGATCTCAAGGTCTTCTTCCATATCTAAAATAACATAATCAGCAGGGATAACAAATTTACCTAGCTTGTTTGGTACATTTTCAAGAATGCCAAAAGGATGAGTAATAAATTTGTTAGCCATAGAAAGACACATGTTAGTAGGCTTAAGTTCACCTAAATCAAGACACATATAAATGGAATAAGGTATAAGGCTAACACTAGCATCAACATCATGTAGAACTTTATAAAAGTGAATACCACAAATGACACAAGGAATTGTAAAATAATTAGGGTCTTTAAGCTTTGGTGGAGACTTAAAATACATAGTTTTAGACTCTTCAACTTAATAAAATAAGCCATAATCTTCTAACTTACTTTTATGGTTAGTGATATCCTTTAGAAACATACCCTATGTTGGCATATCTCTAATGGCATCCATGAATGGTATAGTGATGTTTATCTCTTTAAGATAATTAAAGAATTTACCGAATTGTTTGTTTAGACTATGTCACATGAACCTTTGTAATAAAGGAAAGGTCTTAAGATCTACCTTAGATTCATAATTTCTATTAGGGTTAGCATGCTTCTTTTTATATTTAGTAACCTTTACAACATCATTGTCACCATTATCAACCATATTTTCATTATCTTTACTAGACTTACACCCCATCTCCCCAACATTATTAACCACTTCCTTATTGATAGTTACTTTATTTTCAACCTCTTTACAACTCCTTAAAGTAATTACTTGGCAAGTCTTTTTATATATGTATGTATGTATGCATATATGTATGTATGTATGTATATACATACATATATATACATGTATGTATCCTCCTTCCTTTTATTTACCTTTGTTGGTTTGCCCTTCTACATTAAATAAATTCACATGCTTTTATAATATATAAGATTCGTATATTGATTCTAATTGATTACCAAATTACAAGAATTAAAAAATAAGGGAAGAGGGAGTTGTCAACCTAAAATTTTTCATGTTTATACTCCTAAACATTCTCTTCTCAATTCGCTCTCACATTGACTTCACGAAAATTGATTTTAACACCCTGCTTTCTCTAAATTCATGTTTCTACCCCTAAACTTTCTCTTTTCCTTTTCAATTGAGTTCCTTAATAGGCATCGTTCCCATAATTAATAATAAGTAGAGCTTAATTTGAAATTACCACTTTACCCTTACTTTTTTAAAATAAATACCTCTATGCCCCAACTTGCAATTTACTAACTATACACACGGTGATCATATTATAATTTAAGCGCACTTGCATATATATCTATAAGTACAAAGCATATATGTACTTGTATATATACACTTATATATGTACATATACATATATGTACATATACATATATGTATATATGTGTGTGTGTGTGTGTGTGTAAATATACATACACACACACATGTATGTATGTATGTATGTGTGTGTGTGTGTGTGTGTGTGTGTGTGTATATACACACATACATATATATGTATATCACACACACACACACACACACATATATGTGTGTGTGTGTACACACACAAAAGTATGTATATACACATACATATATGTATACATACATACATACATACATATATATATATATGTATTTATGTATGTATGTATACATACAAATATGTATATATGTAAATATATATATACATATATATGTATATATACATATATATGTATATATATATTTACATATATACATATTTGTATGTATACATACATACATAAATACATATATATATATATATGTATGTATGTATGTATGTATACGTACATACATATATGTATGTATATATACATACATGCATGCACATATATATATATATACATATATATATTTATGCGTACATACATATATATGTGTGTGTGTGTGCGTGTGCGTGTGTGTATACATACATACATATATGTATATATACATATACATACATATATTGTGAGGGCCTAATCTTGACTCTAGCAGGGAATATGATTAATTATATGATGCTATATGTACAATTAAAATTTTATGGTTATAGCAATATTGGAATAAAGCTTGTTGAAGGGCAATATGGTAAATCTATGGGAATTTATGAATAAAAAGGGTTTTTGGATAATAAAAAAGATAGAGGGAGTTCTTTTTGGAAAAAGAAAATGGAAAATAGAGGTTAAAAGAGTAAAGTGGTGGTCTTCCCACGTGACTCCAGTGATAAATGTCACTGTTTGTGTCAAAAGAAAACCATCTCTCTCTTTATCTTCCTCTTTCTCTCATTTCTTTTTCTCTGGGTTGGAACTAGGGTTTTGGTAAGAGGAATTTCTCTCTCTTATCTCTTTTATTTCATGAAAGATATTGTGAAGCAAGAAGTAAATTTATTATTTTGTGTGTGATTTGTTATAATAGAGTCAAGCAAGGGCAAGGGCAAGGAGATAGTGAAGGAGTGAGGAAATCACAGTTTTCAGGTACGGGATACTGTTGGTTTGTGAATCCTTAGAAACTAGGG